>CM077652.1:23878819-24068819 GCA_039707465.1 Rhabdophis nuchalis | reverse complement strand
CATTCAAAGTCCGCAAGGCTTTAGCAAACAGTCTTTCAGAGGAATGTTCATCCACACGAACCTTATCTCACTCGGAGAGCTGCCAGATAACTAGTTTCCAAACGCAGGGCAAGAGTCTCTTATGGTCACCAACAGAACTTTCCACTCTTGAAACGACCGAAGGAACAACTTGTTTCCTGCAAAAGCCCCCTCCCCATTCGCTCCTCTTTTGTTTCCCATGGGAGGGGCCAATCACCTCCAAGGTGTGGCTTTACTCCTAAGTAGAGCTGCTTTGTTAGTTGTTCTTGTTTTCTGACAGCTCTGCGCATGCGCACACTGGGAGCAGGCTCCAGCTGTTCCTCTGCTTCACTGCTTCTAGCTCCCTCTCTGCCTCCGATGCAGAGCCCTCGTCTGAGCTTTCCTCAGCCCCCAGGAGTGGCCCATGTTCCTCCCCAACCTCCTCACTGTCCAACTCTGCTGCCAGTTCCGCTGGCCAGCAGCGGACCACAACACTGGCTGGCCTTTCAAAAGTTTGCTGTAGTATTATCCACCTTTCTTGTGGCACATGGAAAAAAAACATACCTCCCTCTTTCCTTCTTAGACTGAATATCACCTGATGCTTCACATCCAGATGCAACTGTGTGAGACTTCCTTGTGTGACTGGATCGCCGCCAGAAATGACGCGTGTCTGAGAGCAACAGATGCCTCTAGTAAGTCTTACAAGCCCAAGCAAACCATCCTAAAAAAGATGCTTACCTGCTTCTCTTTTTTAAAAAAAAATCAACTCATTTTAAACAGACTCATGAACAAGCTGTTATAAAAGGCAGTCCAGTACTTTGCAAAAACTTTTGTTTTGTTTTTAATGTTTTTAAAGATCCTTATCCTCATATCGAGAAACACTGGACCTTAAAGATTTTCCAGGAGCTGCTGGAAGGAGTGTACTATATCCACACTAATGGAGTTATGCACCGGGACATTAAAGTAAGTAAAATAATTCTTTAAAGGTATTCCATAAAGCTGCGACTTATTTATGTGCCAGAGGAAAAAAAATCTGTACTCAAATAATGCATTAAGATCTTCTGTGGTTAAATATTTAGAATCAAGAAGCCATTCTATATCAGCGTTACATGAGATATTTGCAAACAGTAGAAGTTCCTACTTAAGCCCAAATTTCTGTTGCTTCAAAGCAATGAGCGCCTTTATAAATATACATTTGCAAGCAGCCCCCGAATTATTTCTATTGGGGATTCTACCTGAAAAAATACAGTAAGGAAAATGCATATTTAGCTATCCATATATCAACTGCTGCTAGAATTCTATTTGCACAAACCTGGAAGAGCAGAGAGATGAGAATATGATTAGGAAAATACCAGAATGTGCGGAGGTGAATAGATTAACGTTGGCAATTAAGGAGAAAGAGCAAACTGAATACTATATGGTATGGGATCAATTTTAAGGTAAAGGTTCCCCTCGCACATATGTGCTAGTCGTTCCCGACTCTAGGGGGCCGTGCACATCTCTGTTTCAAAGCTGAAGAGCTAGCGCTGTCCGAAGACGTCTCCATGGTCATGTGGCAGGCATGACTCAATGCCGAAGGTGCATGGAATGCTGCTACCTTCCCACCAAAGGTGGCTCCCATTTTTCTACTTGCATTTTTATGTGCTTTCGAACTGCTAGGATGGCAGAAGCTGGGACAAGTAGCACTTAGACTTATATGCCGCTTCACAGTGCTTTCCAGCCCTCTCTAAGTGATTTACAGAGTCAGCCTATTTGCCCCCAACAATCTGGGTTCTCATTTTACCCACCTCGGAAGGACGGAAGGCTGAGTCAACCTTGAGTTGGTCAGGATGAAATTGCTGGCAGTTGCTAGAGTTAGCCTGTAATACTATATTCTAGCCACCGTGCACCATGGATGGATGGATGGAAGGTAGGAAGGAAGGAAGGAAGGAAGCACTTAGACTTATATGCCGCTTCACAGTGCTTGACAGCCCTCTCTAAGTGGTTTACAGAGTCAGCCTCTTGCCCCCAACAATCCGGGTCCTGATTTGACCCACCTGGGAAGGACGGAAAGCTGACTCAACCTTCCAATATAGCCTGTTGCCCATCTCCAAATGCAGAAATCCCTCTCCGTTTTCCTTCTCTAACTATTCCAACGGATGGCGCGCAGCCCCATCGAAAGCAACGTCCGCGAGGATTGACTCGGAACGCAAAGCTTAAAACGCTATCGATTTTATTTCATGTTTTTTTATCCCAGCGGCTTAGCGTCCCGGGGAAAGGGGGCCCTGCTACAGCACGGGAATCGCACTCAGGAGGAAATGGAGGAGGAGGAGGCTGACGTCCCAGGGCCTCTCTCTTACTTCGGACTGGCGGCGCCCGCTGTCAAAGATCCTCTCGACGATTTTCGAAGCGTAGGAAAACTGCTGGCTCCTGTAGATGGAGTCCCACAGCTCGCTGGGCATCGCCTCTTTGAGCCGATATCTCGCGTTTCCTCTGTAGACTTTCCGGATGTTGAATTTGCAGATGTCCTGTAAGGACCACACTTGGGAGGAGACTTGGAGGAGCATGTCCTTCAGCGCCTCCCAGTAGGGGTCCTCCAGCAGTTGGGGTAGACGACCCTCAGAGTTGGTGAGCTTCAGCGGGTAGGAGAGGCTGAGCAGCTTCCAGAGGACGTTGGTCTTCTTGAGGTTGGTCCCTTTTTCCAGAAACAGGAAAAGGCACGATTCCGCGTGCAACGTTAAGGCGTTCACGTCCGCCCCGCGATTGAGGAGGAGGTTAATGATGTCTTCTCGACCGTTTCGGCAGGCGTGATGAAGAGCTGCGTGGCCTTTCCAGTCTTTCATGCTCACGTCGGCTCCGTTCATCAGCAGAAGCTCCACACACCTCCCGCCGGCCGCTAGGACAACGCCAGCCTTGCAGGAGGACGTCTGGACGGCCAGATGGAGCGGGGTCTCTCGGGTCCTCGGAGTGGCGGAGTTCACCGGGGCCCCACAGCAGAGTAACATCTGGACGGCTTCTTGGTTGAGGGTTTTGGAGGCAAGATGAAGAGCGGTTTGTCCGGCTTTTGTCCGGTCGTCTATTCTTGCCCCCCGCTTCAGCAGGCCAGGGATGAGGTGATGACACCCGAGGGTTACCGCCAGATGGAGAGGATGGTGATCGTGGTGGCCAGCCATGTCACTGGGCGTGGTCTTGGTGCTCTTCTGCATTTTGGCAGGGAGATGTTTGCCATTATTCCTTTCTTCTGTTCTTGGGTGGCTCTCCATGGAGCATTCTGCTTTTGGGGGGCTAAATGGGGAGGGATAAAATAAATATTTGCCATTCCCCCCCCCCCCCTTCCGTAATAGAATATCTAGTACAGTGGGAGGAAAATACACAGTATTGTCTTGATATCTGGGATGACATCAACTGCAGCCAGCCAACCAAAGATGACTTTTCATCCTTTGGTCTTTTGCTGCTAACACAGCTTGGCTCAGCAGTTTTAAAGGACAAGGAGAGTCCAGGGGTGGAGTCAAGAGAGGAATCTGTGTAGAATCATTACATTCCCACAAACAATCTAAGGCCAAATCCTCTTGAATTCTAAAGGTAAAGGTTCCCCTCGCAGATATGTGCTAGTCGTTCCCGACTCTAGGAGGCGGTGCTCATCTGTGTTTCAAAGCCGAAGAGCCAGCGCTGTCTGAAGACGTCTCCGTGGTCAACGCTGAAGGCGCACAGAACACTGTTCCCTTCCTACCAAAGGTGGACCCTAGTTTTCCACTTGCATTTTTTACGTGCTTTCGAACTGCTAGGTTGGCAGAAGCTGGGACAAGTCACGGGAGCTCACTCCATTACGTGATGCTAGGGATTCGAACCGTTGATCTGCCGACCTGATCAGCGTCTTAGCCACCAAGCCACCCTTTCATTCACCCTGGCACCAGAGCATAATTAAAACCCATTCGAGATAATCATGCCTCTTGAATTCTATTTCATTGTCATTTTAGTACAATGAGAATAAAGATTATTATTACTGATTCTTTTTCTAGCGCCAACCTAGTGTTGACCATTAGTTGGTTAGATTCTTGGGTACAGGTACTCCTCAACCTACCACAGTCCATTTAACGACTTATGGCTGTTTTTCACACTTACGACCGTTGCAGCATCCCCAGGGGAACCTGACCAAAATTCGGATTTTGCTTAAGATGGTTCCATGTTCAAGGGTGATGTGATCCCCTTTGGCGACCGTCAGACAAGCAAAGCCTGGGCAAGGTTCACTTAACAACCGTGCCACTAACTGAACAACGGCAGCGATTCACCTCGCAACTCAGCAAGTGGTCCTAAAACGGAGCAAAATCGACTTAACAAATGTTTCGCGTGGCCATAGAAATTTTTGGGCTCACTCGCGGCGGTAAGTGGAAGACTACCTCAATCTGCGCAAGCAATAAATCAAGATTGGCAGGAATTTTAAAGTGTGGTCCGAATTCTTTGCGTCTCACAGTCCATGCTCTTAAAACATTTCCCAAATCCCGTACGATAACTTTGGACATGTGCTAAAATGTTACCTGTCTTCAGGATCTGCGTTTTGCATATTGTCCTGCACCAATCTTCCTTTTTTCTTGGGACAGTTGGGAAGAAAAAGATACAAAAGTCATCATTGGCAAGATGATGGAGCAGGTATTGATTTATAAGGGGGGGGGGGGGGAGAAACGTCTGGACCAAACCCATGTTTCACTTAGCAACAGAAACGTGGGGGGGGGGGGGGGGGAGTCCATGGTCGTCGTGAACCGAGGACCGCCTGCGTTCTTGCATTTCAAATTCTTTTTTAGATTGAGCGGAGAGATTCCCTTACCTGGCAGATAACCGTTTGGTAAACTGAATGGGACGGCAGTAACTTGTGAAGCAGGGATGTGTTGTCGGTCAGGATCGCGTCAATTAATTTTTTGTCCGTCGATTCGCTTTCCCATTTGCGGGGGCGTATTATCAAATTACCCATCTTAAGTGGAGGGGGGGGGAAATGGGTAGTTTTGAGTGTGGAGAAAACGTATTTGAGAACCTTACCTTGGAGCCATTGTCCCTTTGTGACGGTGATGCTTGGTTCTGGAACCAATGATCTCATTGGTTTAAAAGGTTGCAGGCCAGCAGAGAGAGAGAGAGAGAGATGCATGGTCTCTACAGTGATGCCATGTCCACCTCAGGCTTACATCTCCACTTGTTGGGGAGCACCCATCGGAGCAGGGGTCAAGCGAGGAATTAGCCTGGAGTCTATGTGTTGTGGTCTGCCAGCGGCAGCAGATTCAAACAGTGAGGAGGGTTGGGGAGGAACCTGGGCCAGTCCTGGAGTCTGGGGAAGACTCTGAGGAGGGCTCTGCGTCGGAGGCAGAGTGGGGGCCAGGGCCGTCTTGACAGTTATCAGCTGCCTTCGGAGTCAGACATCAGTGAGGCAGAAGAACAGCTGGAGCCCGCTCCCAGGGTGCGCATGAGACGAAGGGAACAGCTAAGGAACAAAGGTCGACTTGGGAGTAAGGCCACAGGTGGATGGTGAATGGCCCCTGCTGTAGGGAACAAAAGAGGAGCGACAGGGGAGTGGAGTTTGCAGGAGACCAGTAGTTCATTCCCGCATTCTTACCAAGTATTGCGGTGTCTGAAAGATATCGGCCTGGCCGCTCTCCAAGCCTGATCAAGGTCAGCCATTGTGAACTATCTTGAAAGACATGTGGGAGAGGAAAGAATTTGGGGGAGAATAATTCACTATAAATTAAATAAAAGGGGTTTATCGGGACATGGACTCGGCTTTATGTTGCTGGGGAAGCCTATTTATTTCATTTTATTTTATCAAATTTATAAGCCTAGGTCCGAACACTACGTAAACAGCCAAGAGCCAGGTCTGATCCTGCCTGAAAGGCTCATCTAGTAGTTTGCATGTGAACTGGGGAGATTCCTGTGTAATAGGCAGAGAACAATAAAGTACTTAAACCGTATACCTATGGGTCTCTAGATGTTTGTGCCGGTCATCACTGGAGAAGACACCACCTAGAATAGAGAGGGACCTTTGAGAGCCTTCAAGGCCAACCCCTGCCTACTCGGTGCTCACAACCAGAATGATTGTTTCGACACTTTCAGTGAATCTAAATCTTTCACACCAAGTCTTAAATTGAAATGCGATTTGAAATTTCTGAAATGCATTTGTTTTATACCAATAAAGGAGGTATTTGTAGCTCGGGGTTGAAATGAAGGGTCCTTGGTGCCCTTTGACCTTGTTTTCTTGCAGATGTTTCATTACCTAACCACATAACGTTGTCAGGGTTAGGAGGGAAGGGGGAGTTTGAGGAGAGGAGGAGGAGGAGGAAGAGAACCAAGGAGTCTCTGGTGCTCTCTTGAGCTTGCTTGTTTTCTTGCAGACGTTTCGTTACCCAACTAGGTAACATCATCAGTGCATCGGTTTTGTTTTCACAGCCCCGGAATATCTTTCTCCAAGGACCTAACCACCATGTGAAAATAGGGGACTTTGGGTTAGCCTGCAGAGATATTATAGAGGAAGATACAACCCAACTGCTAAGCGCAGAGAATAATTATGGTAATTATTCCACTCTAATTGTGCTTTGGTTATTGATTTGCAATGCTTGATTTTAAAAAAGAGAAAGCTAACATGCTCCCTCTATTTTGGTATAGTGTTCATCCATACCTCTGGAGTGGGCACCTGTCTGTATGCTTCACCTGAACAACTCCAAGGCTCTCATTATGATTTCAAGGTACAGACATCCCAACCTCCAATCTAACAAGCTTTAAAAAAACAAAAACAAAACAGGACATCAAGGGTGAAATCCCATCTTTCAGATGTCAAGACGTATTAAGAAATAGCACATATGTAAAGCTCCTTAGTGCTTTAAACCCCTCTCTAAATGGTTTACAGAGCCTGCCTATTGCCCCCCAATAATCTGGGTCCTTGTTTTACCCACCTCGGAAGGATGGAAGGCTGAGTCAACCATGAGACGGGCAAGATAGAACTCCTGGCAGTGGGCAGTTAGCCTGCAATACTGCACTTGAACCACTGCGTACCATGGAACAAAGGAAGGAGGGTGGGAGGGAGGGAGGAAGTAAAAAAGGGAGGGAGGAAAGAAGGAAGGGAATAACAATAGCACTTAGACTTATATACTGCTTCACAGTGGTTTGCAGCCCTCTTTAAGCGGTTTGACAGAGCCAACAATTTGGGTCCTCGTTTTACCCACCTCGGAAGGATGGAAGGCTGAGTCAACCATGCAATGAGCAGGATCGAACTCTCAGCAGTGGGCAGAGTTACGTCTGTAATGCTGGATTCTAACCACTGATTAAAAGGGCATAAAAACCCTCAAAGTGAAAAATTATTGAACTATGGATGTCGCCCCCCCCCCCATGAGAAACAACAGGATAACTCCAAGCAGCAGCCTTCATTCCTTCCCAAACCTTTTAGCCACAAGCTTTGAAAAGATCAGAGGTCATCGCTCTTTAAAAAGCGAAGTGTTCTTTGTAGCGCCTTACAATATTACAGCAATTATATTGTGCCTTAGAATATCCAGAAGAAACAGAGAGAGAGAGAGAGAGAGAGAGAGAGAGAGAGAGAGAGAGAGAGAGAGAGAGAGAGAGAGAGAGAGAGAGAGAGAGAGAGAGAGAGAAAGAGCTTAGAGGGAGATGGAACAAGTCTGATCCCAGTTATTTGGCTTTCTCACCTAGAAAGCAACACCGTACAGCTGGCTCAAAGTATCAACCCTGGAAAAGTTTCTGGCCCACAATCTGTTTTTGCTAAAACATTTCCTCCATAGCTGTGGCTACGCAGTGCACCTTCCCACGGGGGACAGGAATATTAAAAAGACGTATTAAAAAATGGGGGGGAACAACATTGTTCTGAACCCTGAACATTTCTTATCTCCCTAGTCGGATATGTACAGTTTGGGCGTCATCCTGTTTGAACTCTTCCAGCCGTTTGGAACAGAAATGGAGAGGACAAAAGTTCTGATGGGCTTAAGACGGGGCAGCCTCCCGCTCACTTTTTGTGGGACGTGGCCAATACAGGCCAGATACGTGAAGCTGCTGACCTGCGACGCATCCTCGCGTAGACCGACAGCCCTTCAGCTGCTGGAAAGCGAACTCTTCCATAATTCAGCGAATGTAAGCTTTGGCGAGATCGGATCCTGATTCTCTGAATTATCCATTTATCAAAGAGTATCATAAACATTGGAGGCTTTTAAGATTGGACAATCGTTTGTCTGAAATAATAATAATAATAATAATCTTTATTGTCATTGTAAAAATTACAATGAAATTGGTTCATTGGTATAGGACAGTGATGGCGAACCTTTTTCGCACGGAATGCCGAAAAGGGAGCGCGCAGGCAGCATCGAATGCCAAAAAGGGAGCACTTTACGCACTCGCCCGAGCCCCAATTAGGAAGAGGAGCTGCCCAGGGGACATGCGTGTGCCAGAAAGTGAACTTCTGGTTTCTGGCGTGCACATGCGCACCAGCCAGCAAGTCGTCCGATTACTGCTGCGCATGTGCCGATCATCTGGCCGACGTGCATGTTCATGTCGGAAAACAGAAGAGCAGCTCGCACAAAGGCCAGCTGATCGCCGTGTGTGCATGTGCGCCAGAAACCCAGAAGAGGAACGGGACACACGCTGCGTGTGTCAGGCGACATGGCTCCATGTGCCACCTCAGGCACACATGCCATAGGTTCACCATCACGAGTATAGGGTTTTCTGCCTGAGCAGGGAGTTGGACTGGAAGACCTCTGAGGTCCCTTCCAACTCAGTTATTTTGTTAAAGCCTGAATATCATTATTTGATTGTAAAACAAATTAGCCCCTGATTATTGTGAGCGCTGATTATAATTTAAGATAATGAGCCCAGATTATTACAATTAGCCCATAATTGTCATAATTTATGACCATGAGCCAGATAAATAGCCCCTAATTTTGAATATCATTTCCACTCTGTTGGTTATTTATTCATTCATTCATTCAATTTATATAACCGCGCCAATCTCCCCGAAGGGACTCAGGGCGGTGCACAGGAAATTAAAAACGGAAATACAAAACATAACAATAGACGAAACTATAATAAATAGGACTACAGACTAAAATCTCATTACATTTAGAGTACCCTGTGCTAAAAATCCCTAAAACCTACCAACCCATTAAAACTAATTAAAACAATTTAAAACTCAGTCTACGAAAGCGGTTGCGGGGACTAGACCAGGCTAGATGGAAGAGATGTGTCTTCAAATGTTGGCGGAAGGAGCGGAGGTCCGTGATGGTCCTAAGTTCGGGGGGGTAGGTCGTTCCAGAGGGCTGGGCCCGCCACAGAGAAGGCCCTTCCCCTGGGAGTCGCCAGCCGGCATTGCCCAGCGGATGGCACCCAGAGAACCACAATAAAATAAAGAAAAAAGAAAGGGATATAATTTAAATAAAATTAGGACAGATATCCTTAATTTTAAAAAAAGAAGTGACCAGCCACGTTAGAAAAGTGATTCCCTCCCATCTGGCAGTTCACTTCCTGTGCTAGCATTACTCTGTATATGGGATGGCGGCAATAATTGCCTGCTTTTTTTGGTTTAGGTCATTTGTGCTCTTCAGCAGAAAGTGATGAAGCAAGAAGAAGAAATCAAACTGCTTAAAGAAAAAATCAAGCTACTGTTACAAGAGAGGGACGAAAGAGACAGAATTAAGCCACTCGGCTCTCCTGTTTAAGTGAACCAAAAATACTTGTCATTGTGTTACTTTTTAACATGTCTTATTTTTTTATATAAAATATTCCAGGCCTATAAGGGCATGTTTCTCATTTGAACTAAGTAGAACTTATATTACGGCTGTCACGTATAAGCTGGGTTGACAAATTCACAAAGGAGGAGGTGATAAGCCACCTGGGTAAGCAAAGGGAAATCATCAAAGCCATTAAAAATTGAAAGTTAGAATATTTTGGATGTGTGATGTGGCACCCAGAAAAATATGCCACCCGTCACTCAGTTATGGCACAAGAAGAAGGAATTACAGATAGGCCATCGTGAAAGCCTTTAGAGTTTCCAACGTTAACAGTAATGCTATAGTTACAGCAGATAGCCAGATCAGACAATCTTGGTTAACTCCAAAGAAGCTAATGAGGATTGGGCTTGTTAACTCTTGAATGGGAGCAGTTAGGAAAGTTAGGGAGAAGGAAAACCTCCTTGTTGCCAAGACCAGGTGGATGTGACCATGGGGCCCCCATTTTCTCGCTGAAGAAGTACCATTTTACAAAGGACAATTCTGATGAACTTTATTGACATTTACAGCTTTGGTTATTTCTCAAATCTGATTTATCCAAACATCACCCCAGATTTCATAACCAGAGAGGTTGAAAAAGTAGAATCTGCTTGCCTGTCCATGGGAAAGAATGCTACTTCAGTAGCTTGAGAGCAGCGTTAAAAGGTGCCAGATTCTCACAAGACCGGAGCCATTTCTGCACGTTGGCTGGGACGGCTTCCATGCTCCCCGTCTGCTGAAGGGCGCACCAGGTCACAACATCTGCTACCGTCAATTCGTTGCCCACCAACCAGGAGGTCTTGCCCAGGGTCGCATTCATGCCCCGCAGAACTGCTGCCTTTTCTTTATTGCTTCCTCCTTGGAGTTGGAAGAGGGCGGTATCGACCCAGCTGTCTATCAACGTGGCTGTGATTGTGTTGTGCTTTGCGCCGAGCAAGGAGAATAAGAACCTAGCAATGCTCCCTTCGCCTTCGATGGGGCACATGGTTTGAATGCTGAACTTCATCTGGGGTTTTGGCACTGGAAGGATAATCCCAATGTAGCATTAGACACCGATGACACTTGGAGAGCTGGCATATACAGGTAGTCCCCGAGTTACGACCACAATGGAGCCCAGAACTGGGCTGAGCAAGACAGTGGGGCTGTGCCCCATTTTGTGACCTTCCTTGCCACAGTTGTTAAGTGAGTCACAGTTCTTAAATTAGTAACACTAGCTTCCCATTGACTTATGGTGGTAAAAGTGATCACATGACCCCAAGAGATTACAGCCCGTGTCCAAGTTTTGATCATGTGACCATGGGGATACTCCAATGGCTATAAGTGTGAAAAATGGTCATAAACCACTTTTTTCAGAGCCCTTTTAACTTCCAAGTGTCACTAAAAATGCTTGTAAGTCAAGGACTTCCTGTATTCACCATTCCTTCTCAACACGTTTATGATGTCAAATGTAGTTGGAAGAGACATTTTCCTGGCTGCTGCCAGTCATATATCTTTCACATAAGATAATGCCCGCCAGCTAACAAATACCCCAAAATGAAGAAGCAAGCAACAAACCCATCTTCAAGTACCTCCCCCATTTCCATCTTACCTCGGATTTATTTAAAAGGTTTATACAGCCACACCACTCCCAAGCATCCAATAAAGACCCATTCTCTTATTAATGTAATAAATAAAGAAGGGGAGGGCCTAACTCTGTAAGCAGCTGTTCATAAGCACACATGGACTTACCATCTTTCCAAATCAAAGTCACGGCCAACTGGTATTCGTGGCGCGATTGTTTCTTTGCCTGCTCACCAAAGCATTTGAGTAACTTTTCTGGCACGTTTTTCACAGATGAGTGCGTATGAACAGTTGAAAGTATCTTGTACTTCTCACACAGCATGCTGTGGAGTATTAACAACGACAGCGGAGGGAAGGAGGGGTTCGCATTGATTACGACGTCCTTCAGCGCACCATAATCCTGCTTTAAAACAAACTTGACTTCAGTCTGCTGTTCAGGAGATTTCCACTTTATTCTAAAGCTTTCCCACATATTGTACTTAATATCCTAGGTTTTTTTTAGTACTTTCCACAGATTAACTGCACTGCAGTTCTACGTTGCCTATTCATCTTCCACAGTTTAAAGCTGTGGAGAAGAAATGGAATAAGTGACATAAGTGGCTCTCAGAGGTGACAAAAGATGAACCAGACATTGTATGTCAGTTGAGAGCTTTAAAATGCTAGACCTCCATGAACGTTACAAGAATAGAAAAAATGGATGTATCTCTGTCCTAAACAGATGGTGAACTGGATCTAGTCATACTTAGAAATTGTACATTATGCACCACTACATTTGAACACCTCCTATAAACACATACAATACTTAGAATATAAAGCAACATTTTCCAAAATATTCAAAATTCTAAATCATACATTTGTTTATCCCTACCAGTTAAACACTGGCAATTATTACTGATAGAAACTAAATATTTAGGTGACAATATTCGGCACTGTACAGAAAAATCTGTTCCAACTCAGATATTCCAAGCCATCGGAAACAGGAGATGAGACTTAAATGCCACTCCCAAATAAAGGAGAAGGAGCTGGTTATTTTTACTTGGCTAGCTATTGATATACAAAGTGGTATTTATCACTAACAACAGTTTCATTGCTCTTGCTAGCTGAGCTATTTGTAAACAATTAAAAGCAAACTACTTCCTCTCACTTAGGTCAATTTTGAACAATTAAGTATACCTTTTAGTAGTTCCTTAAAATTTAATCCTAACATCAGTGTTGGTTACTATTTGGCTGATACTTTTGCAATATAACTTTGTAGAATCAGCATTACTAAATGTATCCCAAAGGTGCTTTTCCAAAAGGCAACTGGACTTTTGTTTTTCTTTGAAGATGTTTTGTTTCTCATTTAAGACTCTTCTTCAGTTCTTCAGTCAGAACTGAAGAAGCTTCTTGGATGAGCAACAAAATGTCTTCAAGGAAAAACAAAGTCCAGTCGCCTTTTGGAAAAGCAACCTTGGCACAACCATGATCTGGATGAGTGAGAATCTCCATAGATATCACTAAATGTCTATTAGCCAGACTGCAACTTGCTGCATCAAAAAAGCACACCAACTTTGGTTAAACTATTCAGTAGGCAGAATGCAAATTTCAGAATCTGACTTGCCTTCCCAAGTAGACTATCGAGTTCTGCAGAGCTGACAGTTAGAGAAACATGGTCATCTGTTTGAATTATGTTAGTGGCATCGAAGTCTGCATCTGGTGTCTGGATCATTTTTGAAAGGCCATCCACAGCAGCTTTCAATTCATACAAACGTTTTAAGATCTCTTCCTGGCGGAATTCAAGTGCCTGGAGTGACGGGTCAACTTCATCCTGAATGAAAATTAAGTTAGAATACACTTCATTGTTTTGTATCATGTCAGAACAAAACCAAGTATTCAGGCTATCCTTTTTATACACAATTTATTTATATTTTTATACAGGTGCGCGGTGGCTCAGTGGCTAAGATGCTGAGCTTGTCAATCAGAAATGTTGGCACATCGAATCCCTAGCGCCGCGTAACGGGAGTGAGCGCCCGTTACTTGTCCCAGCTTCTGCCAACCTAGCAGTTTGAAAGCACATAAAAATGCAAGTAGAAAAATAGGGACCACCTTTGGAAGGTAACAGCATTCTGTGTGCCTTCAGCATTGAGTCATGCCAGCCACATGACCACGGAGACATCTTTGGGCAGCGCTGGCTCTTTGGCTTTGAAACGAAGATGAGCACCATGCCCTAGTTGGGAATGACTAGCACATTTGTGCAAGAGGAACCTTTACCTATATTTATATTAGTTATGTTTCTAGACTGCCCATCTCCCTCAAGGAGGGGCTGTAGGCATTGATATTCAATGGGTTTCAATTAAGGAGAATATTTGTATCTCGGGGTTGAAATGAGGGATTCTTGAGGCTCTCTGAGCTTGTTTTTTTTTGCACACGTTTCATTACCCAAACTAGGTAGCATCATCAGTGCTAGAAAGAGTGGAGATTGCAGGGAGGAAGAGGAGGAAGTAAGGAAGAGGGAGGAGGAAGAAGAAGTCTTTGGTGCTCCATGAGCTTGGTGGTTTTCTTGCGGATGTTTCATTACCGAAACTAGGTAACAACATCAGTGATAGTTACCCACCTACTAGCACTGATGTTGTTACCTAGCTTGGGTAATGAAACGTCTTCAAGAAAACCACCAAGCTCAAGAGAGCACCAAGGACCCCTTCAATTTATATTAGAGCTTATCCCAAATTCTAATTCTTTCTGTACCATTTGAAAAAAAAGCTACATAGTCACTTTGCACTAATTGCTGCAAATAAAATTTAATACACATTTGACACATCACCAATATACACAAGCAATCATATGAAAATGAGAAAGTGAAAATGAGAAAGTGAAAGTGGAAGGAAGGCAGCCTGATCAAAGCTCTCAAAGGGGGGGGGGGGGAGTCCCTTCTCCTACCCCAGCTTGTGTGGGGTCCCAATGGGTCTCTGGCCGCCTCTCCAAAGCTTCCGAACTACAACTCTCCCCATCCTGGGCTGGGGCTGATGGGACCTGGAGCCAGGCACCTTCGGGAGCATCAGAACGATTGAAAGCAGTCTCGAAAGAGGAGTGGCTGGGGTGGAGAGGATGGGGATTGAAGTCTGAAAGAGGAGTGGCTTGGGGCAGGGCAAAGAGCCCGGGGTGAGTAGGATGGGGATTGTAGTCCGAATAGGCAGTGGATTCGGGCAGGGCTGAATCCACGCTGACAAACGAGGGCTGGGGAGGATGGGGGTGGCAAAAACCGGGGCTGGGGATTGTAGTCTGAAAGAAGAATGGCTTGGAGCAGGAAGAAAACGGGGAGGATGGGGATTGTAGTCCGAATAGGCAGTGGACTGGGTCAGGGAGGAAAACCGGGTGAGTGGGGAGGATGGGGATTGTAGTCTGAAAGAAGAATGGTTTGGGGCAGGGAGGAAAACGGGGGCTGGGGAGAATGGGAACTGTAATCCAAGGGGGAGGGGCAGAAAACGGGAGGATGGGTATTGTAGTCTGAAAGAATGGTTTGAGGCAGAGAAAACGGGGGCTGGGGACAATGGGGACTGTAATCCAAGGGGGAGGGGCTTGGGGCGGGGCAGAAAACGCGGGGCTGGGGAGAATGGGGATTGTAGTCCGAATAGGGAGTGGACTGGGTCAGGGAGGAAAACGTGGGCTGGGGAGGATGGGAACGAGAGTCCGAAGGCGGAAACCTTTCCAAAGCGTTCTCGGGGCCAGGGAACCGCGGCCTGCCTGTCACCCACCCACCCTGCCCAAGTGAGGCGCCGCAGGGCCGAGCGGCTCCTACCTGAGGCGGCGGCGAAGAGGCAAGACCCGAGGCCCCGTCGGCCTCGGGCGGACGTTGGGCGCAGCGCACGCGGTACATGCAGGCGGGGAGATGCTCGGCCAAAACCGCCGGCCCGGAGCCGTCCTCAAAGGGCCTCACCTTGTACATCGGCATCGCCGCCGATTCTCCTCACGCCACGGAGCACTGACGCGCAGGCGCGGCCCTTAGCGCGCGAGCCCGCCTCCCATTGGCGCAGCCCCGCCGGTCGCGCCTCCCATTGGTCGGCTTGCCACGGCCGCCGAGGCTATTGGCCGAAAGAGGCGGGGCTTCCCCGCCGGCCGCGTGCGGTCTTTTTGCTGCCATCTGATGCAAGCTCCTAAGGGAGGGGGGTGTAGAATGAGGGTTAAGCGGTCCTTGAGCTTAGACTTTGGGTTAGAAAGCGAAGCCATCTCCTCAATGCGGGGAAAGGAAAGAAGCCCCCTTCTATCCAGATACGTTTCTTGGGGGTCAAGGAGAGGAAGGCTCAGGGGACGCCTTTGCAGCCCCTGCTGGGCTTTAACTTCGCCTCCTCTCCAAGCAGGTGGAGGACTCTGAGCTACTGGAGGAGTCACCATCCAGCGTGTTATAAAAATATTCCTTGAATTCAGCAAAGAGGTCAACGTTTCGTGTGAACACAGCTCCAGAGAATAAGCAAAAGGAAAAGTTGCTTGAGAAACACCGCTTTGTATATTTCACCTATAGGCGCGTTCCATGGCGTACCCGAAGCGGTGGTTGTTCACACACCTCCCTTCCCCTATAGACTAAAGTTCGCTAAGATTACGCTCCACCTGCCTTTTTACTCCCTGATTGGTGCGTGGATGGACCAATGAGAAATCCTCGCCGCGCTGATTGGAGGAAAAGGATTTTACCCAGGAGACATCGCGAGGCTGGAGAACTGGAGGGAATTCGCGGAAGGAAACCGGCCTGTCTCGCCCGGAGAGAAGCGGGGCGCCCCGGCTACGGGATCGAAGAGAGTCGGGGGCCTCGGCTAGGGCTCCGGCCCGATCTTTCATTCCCTTCCCTGAGATGATTGACGGGATAAATGGGCGGGAAAGAACCGGACCGCCCCTTTAGGCTCATTTGCATGCGATTTGCATACTTCATTTGAAAAGTGAGCAGGCAGCAAAGGGTTAATTGCATCAGCGAGCAGAATGGAATCGACTCCAGTGTAAGTGTATTTATCGCATTGCATTATTTTATTTTTTATTATTATTTCATGTTATTTTAATTGGAATGGAATTTCAGTGCAAATGTATTTATTGCATTGCTTAATTTTATTTTTTATTGTTATTTGATGTTATTTTAATTGGAATGGAATTTCAGTGCAAATGTATTTATTGCATTACGTTATTTTATTTTATTATTAGTTATTTTAACAGGAATGGAATTTCAGTGCAAGTGTATTTATTGCATTGTTTTATTATTGATGTTATCTTTATTGGAACGGAACGTCGGTGTAAGTGTATTTATTGCACTTTCAGAGGAGAGTGAATTATGCAATTTGGTTTTAAGAGACAATATTTTGCTCCACCACTGAAGCGACATTTCCTAGGCTGCCTTTCAGAGCAGCTTAAAACCCATTTTCAGAATGAAGGTATAACTTTACAGTCCGGAAGCAGAAACAAAACCATAGACTACAGTCCTGTGAACTGCAGTATTTTTGGAGTGTAAAAAAAAACCCCAACACTTTGTCGTTTTCCTTTTTTTAAAGAATGGAAAAAACTATCAAGCCAATTGATCGCAGATCGGTTCATCAGATCTGCTCAGGCCAGGTGGTGCTGAATCTATGTACCACTGTGAAAGAGCTGGTGGAAAACAGCCTCGATGCTGGCGCTACTAACGTTGGTAAGTTACGTGTTGTTTTAAAGTTGTTAGCGCTCAAGATCCTATTACTATCTAGTGGTATTTGGAGGGAAGAAGACAGGAAATCGTAGTGATTTAATCTTCATTATTTGTTTTTCCCCCCCATTTATAGAAGTGAAGCTTAAAGATTATGGAGCGGATCTTATTGAAGTCTCTGATAACGGTTGTGGTGTAGAAGAGGATAACTTTGCGGGCTTGAGTATGAACATCTATTGATTTGTAATATTATTTGCAGTTAATACATTAGTTCTTCCATAAACAACTACTTTTATCATCCCATCTTCAAAAGAAAAAAAAAGGCAGCTGTTTTTGTATGGTAAGATAATTCAACCTCTTGGACTGCTGCCTTTTATTTTTATAATGCAACATTTGGAAACCTGGATACCCCAAACCACAAAGCCTGCGCATCCCTAAAATTAAATATAAATGTTTAAAAATGCATTAGGATTAGCATCATCTTCCTGCCAAAACAGGGGGGAAACTTCCAACGAGCGTGCAGCTCACAGCTGAGCTAAGCAATCCTCACTTTTTTTTAACTACCGGTTTGCAGAACCAAGGACTTTGGTCCCTACCGGTTTAGCCAAACTGGAAGGATTTCACCCCTGCTCCTGGCCCATCCCTCCTCTGACCTCTATGAAATGTCTCTTCCAGCACTGAAGCATTATACTTCCAAGATCCAAGATTTCTCTGACCTCATCAGCGTGGAAACCTTCGGCTTTCGCGGTGAAGCTCTGAGTTCGTTGTGCGCCTTAAGGTAAGACGCTTGTCCATGTGGGAAGCGCATTAGCTAAAACAATTGGTGAACCTTACGCTGGCTTCGTTCATTCCCATTTCTGTACATGCACACAAGGGCACACCCGAGTGCCACAGATGCGCCACGCTGAGAATGAAACAGCACGAATTTGCCCCTCTTGATCACGGTCTCATATTGCCTCTGAATTGTACAACATTGCTGCGTGGAAGCTGAGATGGAAGCTGGAATCTATGCAATGGTTTGTCCTTGGTCTTCTTTCCTGATAGTTCAGCAGGATTACAAATATTTCTGGTAAATTTTGAAATCCTTGCTGAAAACTTTGGTTCATGTCTCTTTCTTCCCGGGCCTGTTGAATCTAATAGATCAATAAGGCTATATTTCTTGGTTCTCACAGGGATAACCATGATTGACTTGAGAACCTCCATGGCCATTTATGCCAGTAACGATTATACAGGTAGCCCTCAACTTATAACCATTCGTTCAGCAGCCGTTTGAAGTTACGATAGTGTTGAACCAGTGGTGGGATTCAGTCGGTTCACACTTATTCGGAAGAGCTAGTTGTTAACTTTCTAAGCAGCTTGAAGAACCGGTTGTTGGAAGAAATCTTACTTCATTTTTTACCCCCCTTTGCAGGGCTAATCCTGTAAGGAAGGCAGGAAGGAAGGAAACATTCTGGTGTTGTTTCTAGCCACATCTTGATTACCCTGCTTAAAGAAACAGCCTCTCTGGTTAACCCTTATTACATGGGCGAAGCGCCCATCAACATGAGTGATGTTGAGTTGCCACGCCCACCCAGTCACATGACCACTGAGCACCACTTGCGCAACTGGTCATTAGGGCAGAGAACCAGTTGTTGAATTATTTGAATCCCACCACTGTGTTGAACCAATGGTGGTTACGCCCGGTCCTCGGAGTTCTGGCGGTCCCAAGATACATGTGTCGATGTGAGTCTTTCCCTGCCTCTGTGTTTCCTTATTAACCATGAAAACAATGGCTTTCCTTTGCACGCAGCGACGTTTCCATTGTCACTTGTCACAAGTCCGCCAATATTGGGACCCGGCTGGCGTTTGATCACAGCGGGAACATCACCCGGAGAGTCCCGTACTCCCGGCCACCGGGGACCACCGTAAGCGTCCAGCAGCTGTTTCATACTTTGCCGGTTCGACACAAAGAATTTCAGCGTAACATAAAGAAGGTAAGAAGAGCGGTGTGGTGCAGTGGGGGGTTTCTGCAGGCTCGCACCTACTCGCAAGAGCCGGTTGGTGAAATTTAGAGAACCGGTGAGAGGGGGTTCCACCGGCGGACCTGGAAGTAAATCTGGCCCGCCGCTGCCAGTGACCCAACGGGAAGGAAAGGGAAGGAAGGAAGGAAGGAAGGAAAGAAAGAAAGAAAGAAAGAAAGAAAGAAAGAAAGAAAGAAAGAAAGAAAGAAAGAAATAATAATAATAATAATAATAATAATAATAATAATAATAATAATATATTTATTTATTTTATATACCGCGTCCTCTCCCCAAGGGGACTCGGAGCGGTGCACAGGGAAAACTAAAACACATAAAATATATACATGAATAAATACAATACCTAAAAATAGATTAAACCAATCGTCCCTGCACTAAAATCCCCATTAAAACTAATCGTTCCCTAAAAACCCGAAAGAAAGAAAGAAAGAAAGAAAGAAAGAAAGAAAGAAAGAAAGAAAGAGAAAGAAAGAAAGAAAGAAAGAATCACAATTGAGTCCAAAATTTTGGTTGCTAAGCAAGAGCGTTGTTAAATGAGTTTCACCACATTTTAAAAGGTGGCCACTCCCACCCTGTCACATGACTGCCAAGCCACGCCCACAAAATAGGCCACACCTACAGAGTAGGTTGTTAAAAATTTGAAACCCACCACTGGTGTGGTGGCTTTTCTCTCCGCCCCCCCCCTCTTTCTTACACACCCAGAGGAGTGTAACTTTTCTCCCCCCTCTCTTTTCCACGCCCGAAAGGAGTTTGCCAAAATGGTCCAGATCCTGCAAGCGTACTGCATCATTTCCACTGGAGTTCGAATGAACTGCACCAACCAAGTTGGCCAAAGGAAGAAGCAGGCCGTGGTGTCCACCAGTGGAAGTTCTACTCTAAAAGAAAACATCGGTGCCGTATTTGGGCACAAACAGGTAAAGAAGAGGGCTGATGAGGAATCGTATTCCTTTTGAAGGGAGGCTGCCTGTCAGGCCTGCAGTCATATTCCTTGCTGGATCTCTGGCCTGCCACACTCTCTCTTATTTTACTATGCTCTTTCATTAGTGGGGAATTGGGAGGGGGGAATAGTAAGGAGTGGAATGTTGTTGTTGTCAAAATAAAACAATCCTTTCTAGAAGCCCCAAAGTCATCTTTTGTTCTCTACACCTCTGAGCCTGACTGGAACTGGAGGGGTAACACTGCCAGCATGGCAGTGGAAGATTGGACTATGGGATGGGCTTGTGGGTGTCGGGGCAAGGACTTGAAATTCTTTTTTTTATGAGAAAAAAGTTTTATTGGTTTTTACAAAATTTTAAAAATAGGAAAAAGGTATAAGGTATTAAAGAGATATTTTGAGGACATCTATGTCGGAAGTGTCGGCCCCCTCCGAGGCTTCATACAAAAAAAAAAGATAATACAATACATTTTTCATTTCCCTACAAAGTGGTAAGAGATACAGATATATCATTTTATATTCATGGAATCACTCATTGTTTCTATAAACATCCAAGGACTTGAACTTTCAACTGGGTGGGGGAGTTTGAGTTTTATTGGGTTTTTTTATACCGCCCTACTCCCGAAGGACTCAGGGCAGTGTACAGCCAGAATAAAAACAAATATACAAAAGTTTAAAAAACATATTAAACCTTGGCTGAAACGTGGGAAAAACCCCCAAACTAAATCTGATTAAAATTAATAAAAATATGAATTTAAAAAACCATGCTTTATGCCAGCCCGGCTTGTTGGAAAAAAAAGTTTTAAGAGCACGGCGTAAGTCAGGGCTAGTTCTTAATTCCGGGGGCCATTCGTTCCAGAGAGCAGGGGCTCCCACGGAGAAGGCTCTCCCCCTGGGTGTCGCCAGTCGACATTGTCTAGCCGACGGCACCATGAGGAGACCCTCTCTAGGGGAGCGTCCTGGCCGGTGGGAGGCTCTCGGTGGCAGAAGGCGATCTTGTAGGTCCTAAGCCATGGAGCACTTTAAAGATAGTAACCAACACCTTGAATCGCACCCGGAAAACCACCGGAAGCCAGTGCAGCTCGCGCAGGAGAGGTGTTACATGGGACCGTCGCGTCGCCCCCATAATTACCCATGCGGCCGCATTCTGGACCAGGAAACCATGAAGCTTTCCGATTCAGGTTTACACAGATTTGTACCAACATGTCTCTCTTATTAAATTGGAACTTTGAGGAAACCTTTGCCTTGGACTCTGATTTAATTCCGGATGATATTTGGAACCCTGACATTTAGTTCCTTTGAGTGATGAAACGTCTTTAAGAAAACAACCAAGCTCAGAGAGCACCAAGGGGGCCCCCTCATAATGTGTGGTTAAGTTTGACACTGGCATGGTGCACGATGGTTTGCAGATTCAAACACCTAGGAATTCGATTTCACTATAGGTTGTTGTTTTGCGCCCAGGTGCAAACCCTGATCCCCTTTGTGCAGTTGCCACCGAGCGGAGAAGTCTGCGAAGAATACGGCTTGGACATTTCCGCCCTGCCCACTAAGCTTTATACGTAAGTAAAAAATTGGAATGTTCTTTTCTGGGATTCTTCCTTCTTGTTGTTCATTTGGGCTTAAAAACCAGAGATTCAGGCCTACCGGACACAACATATGTATAACATATAAAACCCCAAGAAAGACAAAACAAGGAGACCTCATCTTATGACCAGTTGCTTAGCAACTTTTTGAAATTACAAGAGCTGCCCCCCCCCCCCCAAAAGGATTTATGACCTAGTTCTAATAGTCATGTCCAATAGTCTTGGGCCACACTTCAGGTCCTCAGCAAAGTGGTCTGCATTTATGGCCATTTAATTTTAATTTAATGTCAATTACATTTAATTAATTTAATTGGGAGCTGTTGTGGCGCAGTGGTTAGAATGCAGATATATGCAGGTTAACTCTGCCCACTGCCAGGAGTTCGATCCTAACCGGCTCAAGGTTGGACTCAGCCTTCCGTCCTTCCGAGGTGGGTAAAATGAGGACCCAGATTGTTGGGGGCAAGAGAGGCTGACTCTGTAAACCGCTTAGAGAAGGCTGCGAAGCGATGTATAAGTCTAAGTGCTATTGCTATTTCCAGTGTCCTGTAGTCGCGTGATCACAATTCATGGTATTTTGGTTGAAAAGCGTCGTTTACTTCTAGTTTCCTCCAAAAATGCTCCCTGGCAAACAGTGAGTTTGCTTAACAACTCCTCATTCACTTAACGACTATAGTAATTTGCTTAACAGACACTGCAAAAAGAGAGGTGGTGAAATCAGCTCGGTCACATGACGACTCCATTATGGTCGTAAGTCTAGGACTGCCTCTATACGACGCTCTTGAGCTCATGCAGGCTAGAATTTCCCCAAGGTGGGTTAGAGCAGGGAGTATGTTCGTTTTAATAGGAGCTTCGTTACATGATAAATCGTTAGACTTAAAATTTATAAAATGAGATTGCCTATGAATCATAACTATTTCAGAGAGGCACAGAATTTATGAACACCCGGTTAGAATGTCCTTTAAAGCAGGGGTCTCCAACCTTTGCAACTTTAAGTCTGAAGGACTTCAGCTCCCAGAATTCTCCAGCCAGCTTTGCTTATTTAGAGTGGACTCTTCCTTTTTAAATCTATTTAAATCTATCTATTTTTTAATGTTGTTTTCTCTCTCTTCCGGTTGGTTTTATAAATAGAATGCCATTCTATAGTCATAACTTATATAAAAGGATGTTAAAACAACTAGTAAGATTAAGGTCGAGATATAAGAATTATAATAATCAATATGGAAAATAAGTGATAAATTTTGAAGAACATTATAGAAACCTGTGATAAATTGATACGTTCTTTAAAATTGATAACCTGTAAGGAAAAATGGCTTATCGATGTTGGTTTTTTCTTTCCCTGTGAAGTTTGTATTATTTGTGTTTATGTTAAAAAAATAAAAAAATTGTTATATTAAAAAAAAAATAGGAGCTTCGTTTTTGTGGGATTCTCTTAATGACACGTTCCTTTCGAACAGCATCGCGGGATTTGTTTCGCAGTGCAATCACGGCGATGGGAGGAGCACCACAGATCGGCAGTTCTTCTTCATTAACCAGCGGCCGTGCGACCCAGGAAAGGTAGGTTTTTTTTCTCCTCCGGAGGTAAATTCTCAATCAAAAAATAATAATAATTCTCGCTGGCTTGCAAGACCCCCCCCCCCCCTCTTGGAGTGGTGCGGTGGCCTCGAGGCGGAGCTCTCACCTCCCAATCGGGAGACTGTTACTCAGCACAAGCAACAGGAAGGGCAGCGGGCCATTTAAATACTTTGCTAGCGCCATTCAGTTGCCCAGACTCCATCCAGCAAGGGATTATGGGGTTGTTAAATGAAGATGATTCACAGGACCTTCTCTTGATTCTGCTCTTGTGGCTGCGCAGATAAGCCCTCAATTCTCCATCGCGATTGAGCTCAACGTTTCCGTTAAGTCGTTCAGCGAATGTTGTCCTATTTTACAACCTCTCCTGTCACAGTTGTTCAGTGAATCACTGCCACCAATCGGGGTGGGGGGGTAGGGAGAGGGGGCTTTAAATCTTTTAAAATCTCAACCCAATCCAACCGACATCTGTTATTTTTCTTTATCCTTTTCTGAAACAGGTTTCCAAAGTCGTAAATGAAGTCTACCATGTGTATAACAGGCACCAATATCCATTTATTGTTCTGAACATCCGTGCAGAATCTGGTGAGTTTTAGAAATTATCCTCATCGTTAGCTCCTCTTTTGTGTAAATTAGGATAATTTGGCCCGCTTGATGATTATCATAACATTCTGATAAGGGCCGCCTAATTATCATCATAATTAATGGTGTTGTGGCCACCAGGAGAGCTGGCAGCAGATTCGGACAGTGAGGAGGGTTGGGGAGGGACATGGGCCAGTCCTGGAGTCTGGGGGAGGCTCTGAGGAGGGCTCTGTGTTGGAGGCAGAGTGGGGGCCAAGGCCGTATGCCAGTTATCAGCTGTCTTCGGAGTCGGACATCTGTGAGGCAGAAGAACAGCTGGAGCCTGTTCCCAGAGTGCGCATGCACAGAGTTGCCATTCGACAGGAGCAGCTAAAGAACAGGGATCGACTTGGGAGTGAGGCCAGAGGTGGACGATGAATGGCCCCTCCCAGAGGAAATAAAAGAGGAACGAAAGGGGAGTGGAGTTTGCAGGAGACCATTAGTTCATTGGTTCGTGACTCTCTGAGACTCCTGGCTAAGCTTTGCAGAGATCTGCCTGGCAGCTCTCCAATCCAGATAAGGTCTGTGACCGTAAATCCTCCCTTGAAAGACTTTGCTGGAGGTGAAGGAGCAGAATTCCCAGTCAATTAATACAAGGGATTTTTTGTCGAGTTGGCTTCCTGCTCTCGGGGAGCCTCGGTCAGAGCAGGTGGAGACCATCCGTAGGTGCGAAGAAGGAGGAAGATAACCAAAGAATGGGGAATATTTTTGATTTCAGGATGCGTGGACATCAACGTGACTCCGGATAAAAGGCAGATCTTTCTCCAGGAAGAGAAGCTTTTATTAGCAATCCTAAAAACATCCCTGATGGCCATGTTTGGCACCGACGTTAATAAATTGGTGGCGAATCAAAAGCTGACCGACGTCGAAGGTAGGAAGTCGAGTTGCCATTTAAGCCAAACCTTTTTCTCTCTCTCTTTTTTGGCCATTTTTCTCTGCCTCTTTTTAGACAAGTCAGATGACAAGAGCTCAGATTTCCTCCTAGCTTCAGGGTTGGCATTCACACCCCTGGCAATTACAATAATACAATAATAATACAATAGCAGAGTTGGAAGGGACCTTGGAGGTCATGTAGTCCAACCCCCTGCCTAGGCAGGAAGCCTATACCGTTTCAGACAAATGGCTATCCAACATCTTCTTAAAGACTTGCAGTGTTGGGGCATTCACAACTTCTGGAGGCAAGCTGTTCCACTGATCGATTGTTCTCACTGTCAGGACATTCCTCCTTAGTTCAAGGTTGCTTCTCTCCTTGATTGGTTTCCACCCATTGTTTCTTGTTCTGCCCTCAGGTGCCTTGGAGAATAGCTTGACTCCCTCTTCTTTGTGGCAACCCCTGAGATATCGGAAGACTGCTATCATGTCTCCCCTAGTCCTTCTCTTCATTAAACTAGACCTACCCAGTTCCTGCAACCGTTCTTCCTATGTTTTAGCCTCCAGTCCCCTCATCCTCTTTCTTGCTCTTCTCTGCACTCTTTCCAGAGTCTGAAGTAGTGTCTGAAGTCTGAAGTAGTGTTTTGTCTAAGTAGTGTAGGGTTCTTATGACTCCTTCTTATGACGGTTGCAGGGTCCTCTTTTGCGACCTTCCAATCAGCCAACGGGGAAGCCAGACTTAAATGAATGACCACAGTGATTCACTTAACAACTGCGGCGCAAGAAAAGTTGTAAAATAAGAGCAGGGGCTGGGGGGCAGGGGAAATCACTTAACAGCCGTCTCACCTAGCAACAGAAACTGTGGTCTCCATTAAGGTTGTATTTCAAGAACTACCTGTACTAAGGAAATCACACTGGTTCTCTCTCTCTCTCTCGTGTTTTGCAGGGAACGTGAAAAGCTTCCTCCGAAACGAGAGAGGCGCATCTCCCTCGGAAAAGCCAGCCAGTCCTTTACCTCCAAACGGGGACGAGAAATCGAAAACAATTGCTCGTCTGAAGGCATCCTTCTCCTGGGGGAAAACACCTGCTTTTCAGGAGGCCAAGAAAGCCCAAACGAAACACGTTCCCCCCAGTCAAGGAATACTCCAGATGTTCGCCGGTTTTTCAGCCTCTCCCCGAAAGAAAATCCTTCTCCACGAGGAATCCGAAGACGGAAGCAGCCAGGTGGATTGGAGGAATTCCCCACTTGCAAGCCAGAAATTGGAGAATTCGAACAAAGATACGGATTCTGGTTTGGGGAGCGTCTCCGCCGAGTCAGATGGGGGTTTAAACACTCCAGAAACGGGTGTCCCTTTTGGAGCTGAAAGCACTCCGGGTCCTTCCCAAGGAGAATCCCATCTTTTTAGCGGAGAAATCCCGAGCAGCGAAGGTGGATCTGGCGGGGTTTTCTGGCCCGCCGAACCAAACCAGAGCGAAGACGACGGCTTCGCTGGGCAAGCCGCTTCATCCCCCAAAGCCAAACGGCTGAAGATCCGTCAATCTCTTTCCCCAATGGACAATTTCTCGGCGGCGACCCCTGAGCAGGACTCCGCCGGCCAGCCCTTGTACGACGTCCCGGTGAAAATGGCCAAGAAGACGGTGCCTTTAACCGTGCCTTGGAGCACCTTAACGGACCGAATCCAGAAGCAAATGAAACGCCAGGAGACCGAAGGAGAAAAGTTGAAATTCAGAAAATTCAGGGCAAAGATTAGCCCGGGAGAAAACCAAACGGCGGAGGATGAATTGAGAAAGGAAATCAGGTAGGGCAGCTCAGAATCTCAGAAATGCATGTTGCAGCCCATCAGCGGCCCATGGAGCTGGCAGAAGATTCGGACAGTGAGGAGGGTTGGGGAGGAAGATGGGCCAATCCTGGAGTCTGGGGAAGGCCCTGAGGAGGGCTCTGTGTCGGAGGCAGAGAGGGGGCCAGGGCCGTCTGACAGTTATCAGCTGCCTTCAGAGTCAGACAGCAGTGAGGCAGAGGAACAGCTGGAGCCTGTCCCCAGAGTGCGCATGCGCAGAGTGGTCAGACAAAGGGAAAAGTTAAAGAACAGGGGTCGACTTGGGAGGAAGGCCACAGGTGGATGAAGAATGGCCCCTCCCAGAGGGAATAAAAGAGGAGCGAAAGGGGAGTGTTCCATTGTTGTTAAGTGAATTGTGGCTGTCATTAAGCAGATCCAGCTTCCCACATTTTATTTGGCTCCGTGAGGATTAACAGATAAACAGAGTTGGAAGGGACCTTAAAGGTCATCTAGTCCAACCCCCGCTCAAGCAGGAGACCCTACACCATTTCTGACAAATGGCAGTCCAGTCTCTTCTTGAAAGAGAAAAATAAGAGTTATTAAAAGGGCTTTTTAAAAATACTTTTTATTGAAAGAGAAGTTTAAGACTTATTAGTATTAAGGATATTAAGAGTTCTGGATTCGAGAATTGGGGGGAAAAACAGGTTTTAAAAGAGAAGGCGGGTTGACCGTCTTCATCTCTCTCTGCTTCTCCCTCTGCGTGCAGGAAAGAGATGTTTGCTAAAATGGATATTGTTGGCCAGTTTAATCTGGGGTTCATCATCGCCAAGCTGAAATCGGACCTATTCATCATTGATCAGCACGCTACCGATGAAAAGTACAACTTTGAGATGCTGCAGGAACACACCGTCCTGCAGGGACAGAAGCTGATCAAGTGAGGATCTTCTCAACCCTTTCTGGAGGGGGGGAGGTTCCTGGACTGAGCCCTCATTGGTTCATCCAAGATGCCAAGCCATGAACAAGCCAATATATATACACACAGAATATACCCACAGAAACACACAAAATATATTTATATACATTATCTATCTATCTAATCTATCTATCTATCTATCTATCTATCTATCTATCTATCTATCTATCTATCTATCTACCTACCTACCTACCTACCTACCTACCTACCATCTTTCTATTTCAATACGTCTATATCTATCTATCTATCTATCTATCTATCTATCTATCTATCTATCTATCTATCTATCTATCTATCTATCTATCTATCTATCTATCTACCTACCTACCTACCTACCTACCTACCTACCTACCTACCTACCTACCTACCTACCTACCATCTTTCTATTTCAATACGTCTACCTACCTACCTACCTACCTACCGACATACATACATACATACATACATACATACATACATACATACATACATACATACATACATACATACATACGTAGCAACTTGCACAATAGTTACACACAGTTCCGGAAGGACTGCTTTCAGATTTAATAGTTGTTGCTTTCCTGTTTCTGTGCCCCACTTTTTCAGGCCTCAAAATCTTAATTTAACCGCTGTGAGCGAAACTATCTTGATGGATAATTTGGAGATTTTCCAAAAAAATGGATTTGATTTTGTGGTTGATGAAAACGGTGAGTGTCTTGCCTTACCCTCCCTCCTACCTTTGGTAAAGGAAGTGGGGAGAAAGGGATTGTCTCTGCTTTGGGAGTAGAAAACGCCTTTCAAATGATGAAAAGGGGGGGGGGGAATTAGCCCGCTCAACAATTCCGTTTTTAAATCTGTGCTCTTCTAAAGGTCTTTGAAATTGGGATTTCAATTGGATGTTCTTTTCCTGCAAGGAAAAAAAAATACACTCGGTTTAAAACTTAACCTACAAAATTTAGCTACTCACTGATAATTATCACATGAGCGGTTGGGTTAGATGTTGAAATATGATCTCAGCTCGTGACCACGATGTTGTTTTTAAAATCTTTTCAGCTCCTGTAACTCAGAGAGTGAAGCTCACATCTTTACCAACCAGCAAAAACTGGACCTTTGGGCCTCAAGACGTAGAAGAATTAATCTTTATGTTAAGTGATTCTCCGGGAATCATGTGCAGGCCATCCAGAGTGAGGCAAATGTTCGCCTCTCGAGCGTGCCGAAAATCCGTAAGTGTTAACAGTTGCTGTAAACTGGAGCTTGGATGGATGGATGGATGGATGGATGGATGGATGGATGGATGGATGGATAGGTGGATGAATGGTTGGATGGATGATGGATGGATGGATGGATGAATAGGTGGATAAATGGTTGGATGGATGGATAGATGGATGGTTGGATAGGTGGATGGATGGTTGGATGGATGGATGGATGGATGGATGGATGGATGGATGGGAATCTGGCTTTTCAGTTGACTTTGCTTTCCAGAAGCTCGCAAAAAGGGATCACGTGATCCCAGGGTATGACAACCGTCATAAATATGAGTCGCTTGGCAAGCCTCTGAATTTTGATCATGTGACGGTGGAGATTCTGCAAGGGTCATAAGTGTGAAAAACAGTCACTTTTTGAAAAAAAGTAAACATTAATATTGTACATATTTCTTTATAGTACATCACATTTCCAGTTTTGCAATGGCAGTAGACTGTCTGTATCTGGTCCTTTTTGAGTCTAGTTTACATAGTTTTATACACCTTGATTATAAGCAATATTCTCTCAATCATACATTTATAATCTCTTTTAAATACATGATGTTGTAAGTCAGAGTTATAGGCATTATTTTCATAATAATTGTACCATAACATTGTTTGTATTAATTTCTCTCCCTTTCCCTTTCTATTTCTTTCTCCTTAATTCTCCCTTTTCCTCTTCTCCTATCCCCTCTTTTCTCTCCTCTTCTCTCCTTCCCTCTCTCCTACTCCTCTTGTCTATTTCCTTCTCTCCTTTCCCCCTCTCTATTTCCTTCTCCTTAATTCTCCTCCCTTTTCCTCTTCCCCTCTCCCCTCTACTCTCTCTTCTCCACCTCCCTCTCCTTCCCTCTCTCCTACTCCTCTTGTCTATTTCCTTCTCTCCTTTCCCCCTCTCTATTTCCTTCTCCTTCCTCCTCCTCTTCTCCTTCCTCTTCTCCACTTCCCTCTCCTTCCCTCTCTCCTATGCCACTCCTCTTGTCCATTTCCTTCTCTCCTTTCCCCCCTCTCCTTCCTTCTTCTTCCTTCTCTTTCCTTCTCCTCTTTCTTCAACTTTTCTCTCCTCCTCTCCCCTCCTCCGCCCGGCTGCACTCTATCCCACTTCTGCTGGTCATCTGATTTTTGGGTTTCTGCCACACATGCGGGACACGAGCCTGCATGCGGGGGTGGGGGTGTCACAGGAGGAGCGCATAGGGGTGGAGTGCAGCGCCCCCCTCCTCGTGTTCCATTTTTGGTCCCAGGAGGCTTCAGGGAGGCGTGCTAGGCCCGAAACGGACTTCCAGGGGTGGCGTTGTGTGTACGCATGCACAGCAGGGCGGGGCGCAGGGGTGGTGGTGCTGCACACACATTGCATTACGGGTGTGGGCACGCTGTCTCACGAGCATGTGCGCTTTGGGCCCGCGAGGAAAAACGGGGTTAGCCGTCACTGGGCGAAGCTTAAAGGATTTGGTCCTGAATTCTAGACTTTGCTCCTGTTACAGGTGATGATTGGAACGTCTCTCTCGGCGGGCGAAATGAAGAAGCTGATATCTCACATGGGCGAAATTGAGCACCCTTGGAACTGCCCGCACGGCAGACCCACCATACGGCATTTGGTCAACCTGGACCTCCTTACACAAGAGTGACAGGCTCCTTAGCCCTCACTTGATTGGGGAACGCAACCCCGATCTCGTTTTTAGAAACTACACCCTATCGCAAAGCTCTCGATTTTGCTGGACCGGTAGCTTAAATCATGCTGCAAAAGAAGAACATGGTGGTTGTTGCTGCTGCTGCTTCTTCTTCTTCTTCTTCTTCTTCTTCTTCTTCTTCTTCTTCTTCTTCTTCTTCTTCTTCTTCTTCTTCTTCTTCTTCTTCTTCTTCTTCTTCTTCTTCTTCTCCACCTTCTCCTCCTCCTCCTCCTCCTCTTCTTCTTCTTCTTCTTCTTCTCTCTTTCTCTCTCAAATGGTTCATATAGACACCCTAACTTTCCCCTCCTGCCCTCTGAAAAGAGACTTTTCCCATTTTTGTTTGAAAAAGCGGCCGGAAAATAGAGATATTTTGCACCCACCCCATGGGCTTGTTTTATTGCTGCCGTTGTAGAAATACTGGCTTTATGTCCATTTCATCGATTTCCTCTGGACAGAAAGAATTAAGTGTACATGGCTGACTTTTTAGAGGGCTTCCTGTTTTAAAGCAGACCTGTTTTGTAAATAAAGATTTTTTAAATAAATAAATAAATACACGAAAGTTCTTTGTGCTTTAAGAGTGTGGTTCCCATCTACAATCTACAATGCAGTGGCCAGTTCCTGTAGGTATGATTTGTTGTTAGTTGTGAAGTCGTGTCCAACCCATCGCAACCCCATGGACAACGTTGAGTGACTTGCAATTCATTTGGCACCTTGTACCTTCTTTATAAATTTAATATTAAAATTCTTTGTGCCCCTTAACAGCTTTCAAAAGAAGACATTTGAAAGCACCCCATTCATCTCAAAACAAGAGCGGGCAGACCTGATCAATCTCAGGAGATCTGTAAAAATTAAACAAATTAATATCCTAGTCCATGAAATAAAACAACAAAGTTAATATAATGGTTTGTTTCTACGTACCTATCATTTTTATTGCCGTGAAAACGAAATTGGACAAGCGTTCGTCTGGAATGGAGTAAGATCATCCGTTCAAGGCAGGGGTTGGACTAGATGACCTCCTAGGTCCCTCCCCACCCTGTGATTTTCTGTTCTTTTTCAGGCTCCTGCCTCAGTGTGCATATTTTCCAGTGAGACAAACCAAGACAGGAAGATCATTTTATTGCAACATCAGAATATTCAGACAAAAGGAATTCCTCATTCAAAGAATCTTTAACTTGCATCCCCCTTTTATAGTTAACAAAATACAAAGTTAAAATCAAATTAAACTTACCCTGCGCTAAAAACTCCTATGAAACTAAAACTATCCCTAAAAACCCCTTAATAATTTAAAATTTAAATTACCCTAGGCCAGCCAAGCAGAAGAAGTATGTTTTTAATTGCTGTCGGAAGGAGCGAAGGTCTGTGGTTGTTCTGATTTCGGGGGGAAGGTCGTTCCAGAGGGTCGGGCCCGCCACAGAGAAGGCGCTTCCCCTGGGCGTCGCCTGCTGGCACAGCCTAGTGGATGGCACCCGGAGAAGTCCCTCTCTGTGGGAGCGAATCGGCCGCAGGGATGTCTGGGGCAGAATGCGATCCCGCAGGATAATAGCATACTTGTTTATTAAAATAAGGTCTGAAGGGGAATCAATTGTAAAAAGAAAGGTTGTTTAGGGTTCACAAAAGAGAGGAGCCAGACCCAAATTTGTTTTTTTTAAAAATAGTTTTTATTAAACATTTTTAACCTTTAAAAATGGGGGGGGGGGGGGGGGAGCCGAAAACAGCAAATACAGAAAAGACAAGACAAACATAACAATATAAAATAGTTATACAGCCTTCTGTATCGGCATACATGTTTAGCCTTTGTAGTTCTCCGTTCTCCATTGCCCGCCTATCGGTTTTAACCTCTGTAATAGTGTAATAACAGCTGTACTAACAATTGTAATCATATTAATCGTTCAGACCCCAATTTGTACTAACAACTTTTCTTATCAGGAGCTAGTCTCCAGCTTGTGTGTCAGTTTAGGAATGTTAAAAGCGAATCAATGCAATGCAATGCAATGCAATGCAATGCAATGCAATACAATACAATACAATACAATACAATACAATACAATAGCAGAGTTGGAAGGGACCTTGGAGGTCTTCTAGTCCAACCCCCTGCCTAGGCAGGAAACCCTATGCTGTTTCAGACAAATGGCTATCCAATCTCTTCTTAAAGACTTCCAGTGTTGGAAGCATTCACAACTTCTGGAGGCAACTTCTGTTCCACTGATTCATTGTTCTCACTGTCAGGAAATTTCTCCTTTAGTTCTAAGTTGCTTCTCTCCTTGATTAGTTTCCCTCAAGTGCTTTGGAGAATAGTTTGACTCCCTCTTCTTTGTGGCACCCTCTGAGATATTGGACCACTGCTATCATGTCTCCCCTGGTCCTTCTCTTCATCAAACTAGACATACCCAGCTCCTGCAACCGTTCTTCATATGTCTTAGTCTCCAGTCCCCTAATCATCTTGGTTGCTCTTCTCTGCACTCTTTCTAGAGTCTCCGCATCTTTTTTACATTGTGGCGAATCAATCTTGAGCATCACTTTAAAGGAAAGACTATAAATCGGATTAAACTACGAAATAACTATATTGGTTAACAAATAACAAAACCCTTTGTTATTTGCCCCTCAGTCGTCAATACACAAACAAAACAACTTTCTGAAAGTAGGGACAGTTGTGCAGTTGGGCCGGACTTTCTCAAAACCAAAGCTGCCCCTTTGCAACTCCCAGCCAGTTTCGGCCAAGGTTTACTCTGCATTATTATGCAGAAAGGTGAACCAGGAAGACGAGATGGCCAAGGCCCCGCCCACTTCTCTCTGAACAACCAGGAAGCGTCTCGCTCTCTCTTGCCCCGCCCAGGCCCCGTGGTTGCTATGGCCCTACCCGCGGTAGCTATGGCCACCGCTCAGGCCTCTTAGCAACTGGCATCACAAGGAAACTTCAGCTTTTGCGAAGGGTGGCAAAATAGGAGGGATTTCCAAAGAGGTGGATTTTAATATATATGTATTTATATATTTTTTTTCTTGGTTTTCTTCCTTGCTTTCAAGTTTGCATTGGCTGCCAGGCCCCTGATAGCTGCAGGGACTACAATTCCCCTAATCCCCATCCTGGTCCTGTGATTGCTAATACGGTTATTGCAGATTTTGGAATATCCCTCCCAAGCTGCTGGTCGTTGCAATGATTTGGGGGCTAGTTATGATTTTTATTTTTGAAATTGAGCCAGATCTGCCCAAATCTGAATCCGTTCTGACTCTTTCTGTTGGTTCTTGTTGTTGGTTGTGAAGTCGTGTCTGACCCCATGGACCACGTTCCTCCAGGACTTCCTGTCCTCTACCATCCTCTGGCATCCATTGAAGTTCATGCCGGCTGCTTCGGTGACTCCATCCAGCCACCTTCTTCTCTGTTGTCTCCTTCTTCTTCTTTTGCCCTCCATCGTTCCCAGCATGAGGTTCTTCTCCAAGGAGTCCTTCTTCCTTCTCATCAGGTGGCCAAAGTCTTTGAGTTTCCTCTCCAGGATCTGGCCTTCTAAAGAGCAGCCAGGGTTGATCTCCTCTAGGACTGACCGGTTTGATCACCTTGCAGTCCAAGGGACTCAATGCAGGAGTCTTCTTCTCCAGCACCAGAGTTCAAAGGCCTTAATCTTCTCCGGGGAGTCCTTCTTCCTTCTCATCAGGTGGCCAAAGTCCACCACTCCAGGAACTGGCCTTCTAAAGAGCAGCCATGGTGGATCTCCTCTAGGACTGACCGGTTGGATGGCCTTGCAGTCCAAGGGACTCAATGCAGGAGTCTTCTTCTCCAGCGCCAGAGTTCAAAGGCCTCCATCCTTTGGTGCTCAGCCTTCCTGAAGGTCCAACCTTCACAGCCATCTATTGCAACTGGGAAAACCACAGCCTTGACTAGATGTACTTGTGTTGGCAGGGAGATGTCTCTGCTTTTTAGGATGCTGTCTAGATTTGCCATCGCTTTCTTCCCCAGGAGCAAGCCTCTTTTAATTTCTTGTCTGCAGTCCCCATCTGCGGTGATCTTGGAGCCCAGGAAAATAAAATCTTTTGGTTCTTAAAAAGGCCTTAAAAATTGATTAAAGAGTTACAGTTTTGAGTGGTCTTTTGTGGTTACAGTTTGAGTTTTCAAATGTTGTTTTCTAGAATAGAAACATTTTTCCCCCCCAAAACGCCTTGGGCTATTAAAAATAATAACAATGAGATAAAGTTCTGTGTTTTTAGAAAGAGGTCTGGATTGTTGTTTTTTTAAACGTGCTATGAGTAAAATGACCATATTTTCTTGGGGGGGAAATATAAAGGGTCCATGAGAGTAAAGAATCTTCATTGTTGATGTATGTAACTTTACAAAGGAAAATTCAAGAGCGAAACTAAGAAAAATAATGCAAAAACGTGCAGTTTAAGATTAATACCCCCAAAATATCTAAAAGCGCTTTTTATAAAGTTATAAACTTTAAACCGAAGTTCTAAGAAGCATGTTATTTAAAAGGATTTTTGCACTTAGGCTGTGCATTAAACAAGCCCATTTGTACAGGAAAAAGAAAATGGGCGAAATAAAAGTGAATTTTTGAAAATAAATAAATACATCCAGAGGACAGTTTTCTGAAATAAAGGACTTTTCTTTGTAATAAGACAACATAAAATAAATTTAGTATCTTTGATTTCTATGAAGCCTTTTATATATATATATATGCCCAGCTTTGTTATAAAGTAATTAATTCTTTGAGCACCTATAAAAATGATATATATATGTATTTATTATGAGCGAATATTTTACAGCTCCTGTTATTTTTAGGCCCATTTTAAGGGAGGAGACAAACTTGTCATCCTTCTCTGCCCTTCGACTCAACCTAGAGATCATCCAGACAGAGACCTATTAAGATTGCTGCTGTCTTTTTAGATATGTGTTAGATTTTTAAGGGATGATTTAATAATTAATTAAGAGACCAGGATAGAATATTTATTATGTATCAAGTTTTATTTATTTCATTAGATTTCTGGTCAATGACTAAGTTTTTATTACATTCAGTATCATCATTGCCCTTGAATTGCCCAACATACTAAATAATAATAATAAACATACTAATTTTAAATTTTATTGACCCTGTGAGTCACTTAATGACTGTAGTGTTTTTGCTTAAGAACCATGGGAGAAAGGTCATAAAACTGGCATGATTCAGTTAACAACCGCCTTGGTTGGTAACAGAAATGCTGGTCTCATTGTGGTTGCATGTTGAGGAATTACCTGTATATCTCATTCAATCAATATATTTGTTTTGCTCAAATCACATTTTTTCCATCTGGCCGGCCTGGCTTAGAGTTTAATAATGTAAATTTAATTTTAATAGAGGGTTTTATAGTTTTAATCTTTGTAGCACAGTTATATTTATTTAATTCGGTTTTAAATTGTGGATTGTATTTATATGATGTGTATGCTGTTGTTTTTACTTTTTATCTTCTGTGCACCACCCGGAGTCCCATTGTGGAGATGGGGCGGGTGTAAAAATTTGAAAATTAAATGAAAATTAAATTAATTTGTTTTTATTTTGGCTGTACACCGCCCTGAGTCCCTCGGGCGGTATAAAAAACCAATAAACTCAAACTCAATCCTTTTTCTCTTTCTGAAATCCAAGTAAGCCTCCTAATTCAATGTTTATTTTATTATTTTATTTTATTAAATTTATACCCCGCCCTTCTCCTACAAAAGGACCCAGGGCGGCGCACAGGCAAATTAAAAACACAACATACGTAAATAAACCAATTATTAAAATCCAATTAAATTAAATTTTTCCCACCTCGAGATTAAAAATAGGAGCTCCACTCTTTGGCAGGACGCCTGAGTCCTCCGTACGTCGAAGCCATGGGGAAAGATAAGAAGAAAGACAGTAAAAAAGATAAGTCTGCTCTTGCTGCAGCCCACGACACATCCATGGAGTTAGCAATGTCCAACCAGAATGTCCCACCTCTGTCAGACCAAGGGAACGGACACTCCGCTACTCGGGTAACTTCCAAAGAAGAACATAAGAACGCCGAGCCTCCACTCCCGGAGCCCATTGAGTATGAAGAGCCCATCCTCACACAACTGATCGTTGAAAGGTAAAACCAGTGTTAGGAGTAGCCTCCTGTAGTTGGGTAGACAATATGTAAGTCATTGTAGCTTTATGTAATGTTAGAGTGCAATTAGTAAGTGCAATTATCTCTAACTATAAGAGAAGGCAAGGAGAGCGCATCTCTCTCTCTCTCTGCTGGACTTGCTGTGTTTGATAACTGTTTGCGTGAACTGCGATTACTGAAGAAGACGACTGAAGATTGTGTAAGATATTTGATAGTGCTGAGACTTTGTTGTTTGACTCAATTTTGACATCACTGCTTGTTGAGCAGTAGCTTAGTTGAGTAGTTTTTACGAACCTAAGTAAAAGCTATTCTATTTTACTTAAACAGTGTCTGATATACTTATTGTGTGTATATTAGCAACATTCCTCTGGCTGCGTTCTCTGCTGCACGCTTATCAACTCAGGTGAATTTTCATCTTGAATTTATGTTATCCATAGGTACGAGGGAGAAAAGGTTCATGGGTTGTATGAAGGGGAAGGAACTGCGTATTTCCAAGGAGGCAACGTCTATAAGGTGACAACACCTATGTGTTAAATCTTAAGGATATAGAATTTCCTTCCGTGTGATAGTAGGCCCTTTCAGGATTTCCTTGAGGAGCAGGGTGGGTTTAAAGACTAGCTTCCTTTATTTCCTGTACGTGGGTTGAAGTGGGACGTGACGGCTGAGTGGCTAAGACGCTGGACTTAAGGTCAGAAGTTCGGCGGTTCGAATCCCTAGCGTGACATAACGGAGTGAGCTCCCGTTACTTGTCCCAGCTTCTGCCAACCTAGCAGTTCGAAAGCACATAACAATGCAAGAAGAAAAATAGGAACCACCTTTGGTGGGGAAGGAGCAGCATTCTGTGCGCCTTCAGCGGCCACATGACCACGGAGACGTCTTCGGACAGCGCTGGCTCTTCGGCATTGAAACAACGATGAGCACTGCCCCCTAGAGTCGGGAACGACTAGCACATATGTGCGAGGGGAACCTTTACGTTAGGTTGAAAGGATGGCGTGAACTCCACCCTGGTGAGAAAGCCAGGGCTGATCGATGTTTTTGCAGAGGAGCAGAAGTCTGAACTTTTCTTACTGTCCTGCCATTTGAGGGATCACACTCATCAGCTTCTTCTTGCCCTTTTGTAGGGTGTGTTTTCCGAAGGGCTCATGCACGGACGAGGGACTTACACGTGGGCCGACGGAGTGCACTACGAGGTAAGCCCTGTCCAGAATTTTCAGCAAAAGGGGCTATTTTAGATGGAGATGTTGGGAACAGCCGAACCTAAAAAATTCCCTGCCCCTAAACCACCCAAGCATCCACACAACAGACCAAGTCGGGCTGACCAACAGCTCACTGATGGTGGCCCTTTAGTTCATTGTCGAGTGCGATTATAGCTCTGGGATCAAAGCTGTTCAGAAGACGTGGGGTCCAAGATTTAATTCTTCTGTATCTTCTGCCAGAAGGCAAGAGTCTAAAAAGAATTGTAAGCAGGATGGGAAGAGTCTCTGAGAATGTTGTGCATCTTCCTCAAACAGCGAGATGCGAAGATGTCGTCCAGGGCTGGTAGCTGGAGCCCAGGGATATTGTGGGCAGTTACAATCCTTTTCTGGATAAAAGGGGGAGCGTTTCCTTCACTCTTATATCTTCCTCTCTTGAAGGGAAACTTCGTCAAGAACGTGCAAATGAATCACGGCATTTACAAGTGGCCGGACGGCAGCATGTACGAAGGCGAAGTGAAGAACGGCATCAGGCATGGGTTCGGCATGTACAAATGTGGCACCTATCCTGTTTCGTACATTGGCCAGTGGGTGGAAGGCAAGAGACACGGCAAGGTAGTGGAAACGTGGTTGCTGGAAGCATACAGGGAGTGCTCGGCTTACAACACTTCATTTAATGACCATTCAAAGCAGAGGTGGGTTGCTGCCAGTTCGGCCCGGATTGGCTGAACTGGTAGTAGTGGCGCTGGGAGACTCCGCCCCACCCACCTGGACACTTCTGCGCCCTTTTTTTTTTTGAACTATTACCATCTGGCAGATGGTTCAGGATAATAAAAAGAAGGACAAATAGGCTGAAAAACAGCTCCTATCTTAGGGCAGTAACCCTATTGAATTCTACGGTATAGTGCAATATTAATGCAATATCAGGGGTTTTCAACTTCAATTCTATAACGTGTGAAGGATGTGTGTTTGTGTTTTAATTTTTATAGTTATAATGTACACTGAAGATGGCATTTAATTTCGTTGTACCATGTGCAATGACAATAAAGTAAACCTAAACCTTAACCTTAACCTTAACCTAACCCTAACCCTAACCCTAACCCTAACCCTAACCCAACCGCAAACCCAACCCCAACCCCCAACCCCAACCCCAACCCCAACCCCAACCCCAACCTTAACCTTAACCTTAACCTAACCCTAACCCCAACCCCAACCCCAACCCCAACCCTAACCCAAACCCTAACCCAACCCCAACCCCAACCCCCAACCCCAACCCCCAACCCAACCCAACCCCAACCCCAAACCCAAACCCAACCTTAACCTTAACCCCAACCCCAAACCCAACCCAACCCCAACCCCAAACCCAACCCCAACCTTAACCTTAACCTTAACCTAACCCTAACGCAACCGTAACCCAACCCCAACCCCCAACCCCCAACCCCAACCCCAACCCCAACCCAACCTTAACCTAACACTAACACTAACACTAACATTAACATTAAAACTAAACTCTTCCTGGTCTTTTCCTTCTCACATCCACAAAGGGGGAATCTTAGAGTTGGCTTCTTGGCAGACTGATGGATAATCCAAAGTGTTTTAGTAACATAACGTGTCTCCTGCTTGTGTACCGCCTGATGGAAGGTGCTCCAGTCTTCTTAAGTGTCTCAAAGGGTTTGTGCAATTGATTTTCAGGGCACCATTTACTACAACGAGGCAGGTTCTTCTTGGTACGAAGGAGATTTTGTGAACAACATAAAAAGCGGATGGGGAGTACGACGGTAAGACGATCCTTTCTTCTTGGTGGGGAAAGTGAAAAGTTGATGGACACTTTAGGAGGAACTACATAACAGAATAGCAGAGCTGAAAGGGACCTTGGAGGTCTTCTAGTCCAACCCCTCTGCTCAGGCAGGAAACCCTACACAACTTCAGACAAATGGCTATCCAACCTCTTCTTAAAGACTTCCAGTGTTGGGGCATTCACAACTTCTGGAGGCAACTTCTGTTCCACTGATTCATTGTTCTCCCTGTCAGGAAATTTCTCCTTAGTTCTAAGTTGCTTCTCTCCCTGATTCGTTTCCATCCACTGTTTCTTGCCTTGCCTTCTGGAGCTTTTGCGAATAGGTTGATTCCCTCTTCTTTGTGGCAGGCCTTAGATAGTGCCCCCACCTCCAGATCACAAGAATGTTCACCCCCATTTTAGGGATCCATGAGGACAGGGACCATAATAAAATGCAACGGCAGGGTTTTAGGAAATACTGTTTGGCCAAGTCTTAGGGTGAAGAGAAGGGTTGCTAAGGCTTCAAACTCAGTGGTGTTCCTGAAGAAAATTTCACCTGCACATTTTAGATTTTTTTTTAATGGGAGGAAAGCTTGTGATGTATGACATTCAATCTACACGGGACCTCCTGTCCCAGAATGTCCAGCAAAAGGGGCTATTTTAGATGGAGATCAGTGGTGGGTTTCTGCAGGCTCGCACCTACTCGCGAGAGCCGGTTGGTGAAATTTAGAGAACCGGTGAGAGGGGGTTCCACTGGCGTATCTGGAAGTAAATCTGGCCCGCCGCTGCCAGTGACCCAATGGGAAGGAAAGGAAAGGAAAGGAAAGGGAAGGAAGGAAGGAAGGAAGGAAGGAAGGAAGGAAGGAAGGAAGGAAGGAAGGAAGAATTAATTTATCATCACAATTGAGTCCAAAATTTTGGTTGCTAAGCAAGAGCGTTGTTAAATGAGTTTCACCACATTTTAAAAGGTGGCCACTCCCACCCTGTCACATGACTGCCAAGCCACGCCCACAAAATAGGCCACACCTACAGAGTAGGTTCTAAAAAATTTGAAACCCACCACTGATGGAGATGCTGGGAGCTGATCTGGGTTTGTCTAATCTAGAGAAAAGAAGGACCAGGTGGGACATGATAGCAATGTTCCAATATCTCAGGGGTTGCCCCAAAGAAGAGGGAGTCAAGCTATTCTCCAAAGCACCTGAAGGCAGGACAAGGAGCAACGGGTGGAAACCAATCAAGAAGAGAAGCAATGTGGAATTAAGGAGAAACTTCTAACAGTGAGGACGATTGCAAACCATTGCAACAGCTTTGCTTTCAGAAGTTGTAGGGGCTTCTTCCCTGGGAGTTTGTAAGAAAAGATTGGACAGCCACCTGCCTGAAACAGTGTAGGGTCTCCTGCTTGAGCAGGGCATTGGACCAGAAGACCTCCAAGGTCCCTTTCCAGCTCTATTGTGATTGAAATTGAACCTCCATCAGGCAGGCTCCTGGTTCAGAAGGCCTGGTCTGTCTTAGAATAATGCTTCTCCATTTATTGTACTGCAATGTTGATGTTCTTCTCGGTCTCCTTGAACAGTTACAAATCTGGAAATATCTACGAAGGACAATGGGAGAGAGACCTGCGTCATGGAGAAGGACGGATGAGGTGGCTTACATCAAACCAGGAATACACTGGAATGTGGGTTAATGGTATACAGGTGAGACCAAATAGAACCGGGTGTTTTTTTCACGTAGGGTGAGGGTTAGCTCTCCATAAATTCGCAGAGCAAAACAGACATTGCCATTTTATGAATGGCAAATGAATGTAGAATTCATTTTGATGTCTACTTTAAAAGTCCAAGTGTCTCCGTCTGTTGAACCTGTAGGTCAGGAGATCTCCATCTTTGGCAACTTTTAAGACTTGTGGACTTCAACTCCCAGAATTTCTGGCTCAGGAATCCTTGGCGTTGAAGTCCAAAAGTCACCAAGTTGAGACCCTGACTGAGGAATTCTGGGAGCCCACAAGGCTTAATATTGTTTAGAATCCTGGCTGAGGAATCCTAGGAGTTGAAGTCCAGAAGTATTAAAAGTGCCCTATGTTGGAGACCCTGAGTGAGGAATTCTGGGCGTTGAAGTCCAAAGGTCTTAAAGTCACCAAGGTTGGAGACCCTGACTGAGGAATTCTGGGCGTTGAAGTCCAAAGGTCTTAAAGTCACCAAGGTTGGAGACCCTGACTGAGGAATTCTGGGCGTTGAAGTCCAAAGGTCTTAAAGTCACCAAGGTTGGAGACCCTGACTGAGGAATTCTGGGTGTTGAAGTCCAAAGGTCTTAAAGTCACCAAGGTTGGAGACCCTGACTGAGGAATTCTGGGCGTTGAAGTCCAAAGTTCTTAAAGTCACCAAGGTTGGAGACCCTGACTGAGGAATTCTGGGTATTGAAGTCCAAAGGTCTTAAAGTCACCAAGGTTGGAGACCCTGACTGAGGAATTCTGGGTGTTGAAGTCCAAAGGTCTTAAAGTCACCAAGGTTGGAGACCCTGACTGAGGAATTCTGGATGTTGAAGTCCAAAGGTCTTAAAGTCACCAAGGTTGGAGACCCTGACTGAGGAATTCTGGGTGTTGAAGTCCAAAGGTCTTAAAGTCACCAAGGTTGGAGACCCTGACTGAGGAATTCTGGGTGTTGAAGTCCAAAAGTCTTAAAGTCGCCAAGGTTGGAGACTCCCCTGGCCTCTAGGACAAGCAGTATTTCTCAACCTCCGTGCCTTTAAGACGTATGGACTTCATCTCCCACGATTCCCCAGCCGGCAGGAATTCTGGGAGTTGAAGTCCACGCACCTTCAAGTCGCTAAGATTGAAAGACCATTGCTCCAGAGAACGTTCTGTTGGTTGATTTCCCTAGCACGGACTGGGTACCCATACCTGGTACCTGAAGAGGATCGCTGGGTCCCAGTATCCCCTACGGAACGAATACGTGGGAGACTTCGTCAACGGGGATCGGCATGGACATGGGAAATTCTTCTTTGCCAGCGGCGCAATGTACGATGGGGAATGGGTGCTGAACAAAAAACATGGCGAGGTGAGAATGGAGAGGTTTGCCGAAAGAGTTGAGAACATCAGAGCAGCCATTTTGCTCTTCTAAACACTTACAATGCAATACAAGAGCAGACTTGGAAGGGACCTTGGAGGTCTTCTAGTCCAACCCCCTGCCTAGGCAGGAAGCCCTACGCCGTTTCAGACAAATGGCTAGCCAACATCTTCTTAAAGGCTTCCAGGGTTGGAGCATTCACAACTTCTGGAGACAAATTCTGTTCCACCGATTAATTGTTCTAACTGTCAGGAAATTCCTCCTCAGTTCTAAGTTCTCTCCTTGATGTGTTTCCACCCATTGCTTCTTGTCCTGCCCTCAGGTGCCTTGGAGAATAGCTTGACTCCCTCTCCTTTGGGGCAACCCCTGAGATATTGGAAGACTGCTATCATGTCTCCCCTAGTGATAGCAGTGTTCTAATATCTCAGGGGTGGCCACGTAGTTGTTTAGCCTTGCTTCTCTGTCATCCTTCTTGGAGCTGTTTTTCATCATGTCCTTCTTCACACAATCCCCTTATCCCTTGTGAATTAAACCATAGTTTATTCCAAGGGGAGCCAACCTTTTTATACCTACCGCCCACTTTTGTATCTCTCTTAGTAGTAAAATCTTCTAACCGTCCACCAGTTCCACAGTCATGTAGTAAGGGAAGTCAATTAAATTTTAATTGAAAGGGAAAGTAGGGAAGTCAATTAAATTTGAAAAAAAGGAAAGTGCTTCAGTATCGGACAAAAAACCCCTACCGCCCACCATGAAAGCTGGAACGCCCACTAGTGGGCGATAGGGACCAGATTGACTACCATTAGTATATTCCATGAACCCGTTTTCTGGAGCACCCATAACTCCCTGGTCATAGTCCCCATCACGTGCTTGGCTGAAATGTGGTCAACTAGTTGATGGTTTGGTCCAGCAGTGTAAACTTCTGAAGTCTGCTACCGGTTCGGTGAGTTTAGCAGCGCTAAAAAAGGGAACATTTTGAAGCCTTCCGAGTGTCAACTGCTACAGCATGGCCATGACTATTATCAGGCTGGCAAGGGAGGGGAGATTCCATGCATGCTTTCGTCATGCAGAGTGGACTTCTGCAACCTAGTTGGAGAAGATGAGTTATGACGCATGACCGAAGGGAGGGGATACAGGGGTAAAGTTCAAACGCAATGAAGTGAAAGCAGTTTTGGCTCCACCGGAGCTCAAGCCAGAATGTCGAGCCTAATAAATGAGGGGATTTCTTTTGAACGTTGTCTCGAGGCTCGTAAATGAATTAGGTTGACTTTTGGGAGCTTCACATCGAGTCTGCATCGTCTAACTTTGCACACCGACAGCCCGAGAGGTCTCGTGTGGGTCGTCTTTGGGTAGTTAACCAGGTTTCAAAAGCAGAAGACTGTTCCTTTCTCCTCCCCCCCCCCCCCCCCGCAGGGCAAGCTGGTTTTCAAGAACGGCCGTGTGTACGAAGGCGAATTTAACTATGACCACATCGAGGAATGTCCATCCTTGCAAATCGACATGACCAATATAGAAGAAGTGAGCAATCTCTCCCTGAAGGGTTTTTCTGGCATAGGTGAGCTGCTTCGAAGGAGGTGGAAGAAAAGATTAGACTTAACCGGCTTTGTCTCAGGTGCTCCACTAACTCTGAAGGCCTCTGGGTCAAGCCTGTGGCCATCTTTGCTTTTGGATCTTTGGCCTGCCACCCTTTCTATTCTTCTGCTATGCCTTTTTCTATGGTGGGAAAACAGGAGGGGGGATTGTACGGAGTTAGATGCTAGGTAGCCATAACAACATTCTTTCTAGAAAGCCAAGGCCATCCTTTGTCTTTGCACCTCTGCACTTGACCGGAACTGACTGGGTGGAACCGCCAACATGGCAGTGGGAGATTGGACCATGGGATGGACTTGTGGGCATGGGGGGGCAAGACCTTGAACTTTCAACTAGGTGGGGGAAACCCGGGAAGCTTTCAGATTCGGGTGTGCCAACATGGCTCTCTTCATCAACTGGAACTTGGAGCTATGCTTTGCCGTGGACTCTGATTTAATTTTGGATGCTGTCTGGAACGGTGACTTCATGGCCACAGGCGACCCAACCGTAAATTTATCAGCTCACATAACCTGCTTAGTCGTTTCGTTTTGTGTTTAGGAGTGGGGCGGTCTCCTTCCTGCAGATGCCCCCAATTTCCATGATTGGGTCTGTCGTTTAGTAGAGACTGGGTGCATTTGACGTTGTCTCTTTGTCACTGCCTAGATAGCGTCAAAGTTGTCGATCATTCAAGGAACGCCTCTTCGCCCGGACCAAACCTCGAAATAGATCTCTCGACCTTGCTGGCGTTATTTCCGGAAAAAGACAAGGAAGATGAAATGAAGCAGGTAGGGGGAAAAACTGGTCTACCCAAGTAGGTAACATCATCAGTGCTAGAAGGGAGTGGAGATTGTGGAGAAGAGGAAGAGGAGGAAGTCTGTAGGTCCTTGGTGCTCTCTGAGCTCGGAGGCTTTTCTTGCAGACTTTCATTACTCAACTAACACTGATCAAACTCACTAGCACTGATGAAAGCAAACTGATAACGTTACTTAGTTCGGTCATGAGATGTCTACAAGAAAACCACCAAGCTCAGAAGGCACCAAGGACCCCATACATCCCCAGGGCCTTCCTAGCTTAAATATCCACGGTGGCCATATCAATCCTCTTCTCTTACTCCCCATCCGTCCTTCGCTTCTCCTAGACGGAGTACGCTGTGCTGAGATATATCTCCGAGCTGAGGGGAATCTACACCTTCTACAGCAGCCTGGGCTACGACCACTCCCTGGACAACACGTTCCTGATGACCAAGCTCCAATTCTGGAGGTTCTTGAAGGACTGCAGGTTTCACTACTGCAACCAGACGCTGGCTGCCATGGACCGGATTCTGAACGGTGTGTATTTCTTACTACAGGCCCTTACTTTGCGATGGGCTTTGCGACCTGCCACAAGCGCTGGTTTTATCCCAATCTCTGCTTAGTTCCTAAGCGATTGTAGGACGTTAAAACTCACCCCTCTCTTAGAAAAACGAAATCATCCTGGGAAAGATTGAAAAAGGCAGAATATTATATTTTCCCTGGATGAGAAATGGAGAAACATACATACATACAATAGCAGAGTTGGAAGGAACCTTGGAGGTCATCTAGTCCAACCCTCTGCCTAGGCATGAAGCCCTATACCGTTTCAGACAAATGGCTCTCCAACATCCTCTTAAAGACTTCCAGTGTTGGGGCATTCACAACTTCTGGAGGCAACTTCTGTTCCACTGATTCATTGTTCTGACTGTCAGGAAATTTCTCCTCAGTTCTAAGTTGCTTCTCTCCTTGATTAGTTTCCACCCATTGCTTCTTGTCCTGCCCTCAGGTGCTTTGGAGAATAGCTTGACTCCCTCCCTGTTGTAGAGGCCGTCCTTGACTGACATTCCTTTAGTGGCTGTTTGAAGTTGCAAAAGCACTGAAAAAGTCGATTCATGACACTGTTTTTCACGCGAATTTTCTCAATTGTCATGCAATCACAATTTGCTGGGCAATTGACTCATATTTATGACGGTGGCAGGGTCACGGGGTCACGGGATCCCCTTTTGCGACCTGCTGATCGGTTGCAGGAATTGGAGTATGGCCAGTTTAGAGAAAAGAGGGACTAGGGGGTGAGATGATAGTATACTATTCAAATACTCAAATACTATTCCAGTATTTGAGGGGCTGCCACAAAGAAGATGGGGGGTTTCTATTTATTTTCCAAAGCACCCGAAGGCGGGACAAGAAACAATGGATGGAAACTAATTAAGGAGAGAAGCAGTCTGGAATTAAGGAGAAACTTCCTGACAATCAAGACAATTAACCAGTGGAACAACTTGCCTCCAGAAGTTGTGGGTGCTTCAACACTGGAGGCTTTCAAGAAGAGACTGGATACCCATTTGTCTGAATTGATATAGGGTTTCCTGCTTGAGAAGAGGATTGGACTAGAAGACCTCCAAGGTCCCTTCCAGCTTTCTTCTGATTCTACACTAACAGATTCCCGCAGTTTTCTTGGCAAGATTTCAGAACCGAAAATCAATTAAACAACAACGTTCTTTCTTGTTTTCTTCTCCTGCAACCACGATTTTTAACACACCCCGCAACTGTGTAGTAGTTGCTCACAACTTTTGCATTTTACAGGATAATCCAATCAGTCCTTGAAGCATTCAAATGTAAATTTTCAGGCTGTTCTGGGATTTCCACCCCCCCCCCCCCCTCTTACATACATGCATATATTTTTTCCTTTCGGAATTTTTTCCAAATGTTTTAAAATAGCTTTTTATTTTTTATTTTTTGTAAGAAGGAATGAAAGAGAAAAAAGAACTCAGATGACAAAAAGGTTGAAAGAAATAGAAAACAGGAAGCATCGAGAGGCGGAATCGGTAGATGTAAATTCAGAGGTTGATTTCTCCCTCTTTAAATAATTTCACGTCCACATTCCTGCAAGATGGGTTGTGATGTGCAAAAGCCAGTTGTGTGTGGTTGTTGTTTAAGTAGAAGATAACAAAACAACACTGTTCTGCCATCTAAGCTGAAGACTTTCAGAAGTTTTTAAAGCGACAAGGCGTGGGAAGGAAACGTCACCAATCCTGAAGAGGCAGGGGGCGGAGCTATGCAAATCAAAGGCCAGCGGCCAAAGAAGAAAGTCCCAAAGTTGCCATCATCAAAGGAAACCTAGAAATTCGGCCGCGGATCCTGACTGGAAGGAGTCGCTTGTGGTGGGATTTGGAAAGGATGCGTCTTCAGAGGAGCATCCTGAGAGCAGGGACCGGCCTGACCTGGCTTGAGCCCTCCGACCGTAGGCAACTCCGATGTGGTCTCCCAAAGCTTGAGTTTCCAGAGGAGGGAAGCCCCTGGCCTCCCTCCCTCCCTCGGGCATCGCTTCTCGGCCTTTTGGCTAAGATCAAGTGTAGTATCTGTTCTTATCAGTTTAATCGCTGATATGTCCTCTATCTGAGGACTGTGCATTAAATGGGTTTTTGGAAGCCGGAGGTGGACTAGGGGCTTGCTCCGCCCACTCCACGCATTGACCTGGTATTGCAGTGTCTCCAGGACCAGTGCACCCCCCCCACCCCTAATCTGGTTCAAAATTAGATTTGGATTCTCTTCCTTTTTCTTGTCTTTTTTTCCTCTCCTTTCTTCTTCTACCTATTTTCTATCGTATGTCTACATCTCCTTCTGTTCCTCCTTATTCTTTTCTCCTGTTTCAACTTTTTTTCCTTTCTTCCTTCCCTACTTTCTTTCCACTCCCTTCTCCTTTTTTTCTTTCTTATTCCTTTCTTTTCCCTTCTTCATTTCGCCTCCTTCTCTATTTCCTTTCTTTTCTTTCTCCGGATTAACTTCCATCTCTCCACATTTTCTTATTCCCTTCTCCTTTCATATCACCTTCTTTCTACTTCTTTTCTTTCTTTCTTTCTTTCTTTCTTTCTTTCTTTCTTTCTTTCTTTCCTTTGCGCAGTATCATTCTATGTAGATGATAGATAGATGATAGATAGATAGATAGATAGATAGATAGATAGATAGATAGATAGATAGATAGATAGATGATCGATATAGATAGAGATATAGGACAGAGAAATAGATGATAGAGAGAAATACAAAGATATAGGCAGATGATAGATAAAAAGAGACAGGGATGGATAGACAGACAGACAGACAGACAGACAGACAGACAGACAGATGATAGATATAGATAGATAGAGAGAGATAGGACGGAGAAAGAAATAGATGATAGAGAGAAATACAGAGATATAGGCAGATGATAGATAAAAAGAGACAGGGATAGATAGATAGATAGATAGATAGATAGATAGATAGATAGATAGATAGATAGATAGATAGATAGATAGATAGATAGAGGACAGAGAAAGAAATAGATGATAGAGAGAAATACAGAGAGATTGGCAGCTGATAGATAAAAAGAGAACAGAGGTAGGTAGGTAGGTAGGTAGGTAGGTAGGTAGGTAGATGGATGGATGGATGGATGGATGGATGGATGGATGGATGGATGGATAGATAGATAGATAGATAGATAGATAGATAGATAGATAGATAGATAGATAGATAGATAGATAGATAGATAGATAGATGATATAAGACAGATAGATGGGTGGGTGTATAGGTAGGTAGGTAGATAGATAGATAGATAATGGTAAGTAGGTAGATAGATGATAGATAGATAGATAGATAGATAGATAGATAGATAGATAGATAGATAGATAGATAGATAGATAGATAGATAGATAGATGTAAATGGATGGGTGGGTGGATGGATTGATGGATGGATAGCTTCCTTTGTATCTGTGCATGATGGTATTTGTGTTTTTCAGATAAAACTTTGCTGGAAGAAATTCATTCTCCATACGAGACTTTGCTACTTAGGATGTTTTTGACCTACCTGATTTACCTGTCCTTCCACATTTATCACAAGGATTTTGAGTAAGTAGAGTACAGTCGATGAGCTGGTAACGCCGTTTAAGTCCCCCCCCCCCCTGTGCACGTCTATCCAATCGAGGGCACATCTGCCTGGAGTTTCTAGACGTGTCTTCAGTTTAGACGGGTTTAAAAGGAATTTAGACCAAGTTAGGGAGATTTTACACCTGGAGAAATAGATTGTAGGGTCAACCTTTTGCTTGCTGTTCGATAAATGCGGGCGACCACAATCACAACAGGAGCCACAGATGAGGAATGTGGGCAGTTGTCGCTTTTGATCCCATCAAGGCCACATGTTCACAAAGTTTTGAGCCTCTGTTGGTCGACTTTCCCAATAGCAACCTTACAGCGATGGTCTTCTCCAACTCTAGTGACACAAGTCCTCGCCTCTTCAAGTGCTTCTCCAAACTGATGGTGAAGAATATTTGCCCCTACGCCTGCTGCATCAAAGGTAGGGCCAACGTTTGCATGGCTGGTGGGTTTTCTCACCTTCTCCACTCTCCTTGTTTTAATTGGTTTTTAAGGGGTTAGTTTTTAGCATTTTGGGTTTTTAGCGCAGGGATAACTTGTTTAATTTGATTTTTATATATTTATGATGTATTTATGGTTGCATGTTTTTTAATTCCCCTGTGCACCACCCCGAGTCCCTTTGGGGAGAGGGAGCGGTCTATAAATTAAATGTATTATTATTATTATTATTATTATTATTATTATTATTATTATTATTATTATTATTATTATTATTATTATTATTCCTCTCTTTCATTTCATTTCATTTCATTTAATACTTATAAACCGCTCCCTCTCCCCATGGGGACTCGGGGCGGTGCACAGGTAGAATAAAAACAGTAAAAAACATACAAACAACAATAAAATGTACAAACAATTCTAAAACCAAATTAAACTAACCTGTGCTAAAATTCCCATTAAACTAACTGAACTAAAATCTACCCAGTAAAACCCCAAGACAGGGGGACTATCCTAGGCCGGCCAGACGGAAAAAATAAGTTTTTAATTTAAGACGGAAGGAGCGGAGGTCCGTGGTCGTCCTAATATCGGGGGGAAGGTCGTTCCAGAGGGCCGGGCCCGCCACAGAGAGAGCCCTTCCCCTGGGTGTCGCCCGCTGACACAGTCTAGTGGACGGCACCCGGAGAAGTTCCTCTCTGTGGGAGCGAATCGGCCGTGAGGATATATGAGGCAGGATCCGATCCCGCAGATAGCTAGGTCCCGAGCCATGGAGCGCTTTAAAGATGATGATTAGCACCTTGAAGCGCTCCCGGAAGACGACAGGTAGCCAGTGCAGCTCGCGCAAGAGCGGTGTTACATGGGTGGACCTTGCGGTCCCCATAATCTTGCGTTCTCTGACCAATTAATATCCCTGCCCGAACCAGCTAAGGCAGCCGTCACCAACTGGTGGTCCGTGAGAAAATTTAGGTTGGTCCGCAGAAAAATGAGTTGCATTTTTAAATATTGCACTAAATCAGGAGTCCTCAAACTACTGGGATGGATACGTGCAATGAACGTTTGTATGGCTGCAGAGAGTCTCCCCCTTCGGGGTCTTTTTGTGTGGGTCGGAGGGGGGCAGAAATTCCCACTTGGGGTCTGCTTCAGCCTCCTGGTGGGGGGCTTTGGGCGAAGGCTGGAGGGAAGAGCCACTAGTGGCGAAGAGCCGGAGGGCCTCGTTCCAGTGGGGCTGCATCACGGCCTGAAACTGGCTGACCATCTCAGCCCACTGAGCCTCCAGGCGCCAGTCCCTGGCCTTGCCCTCCCACAGGTCTTCCCTCTGCTTGGAAAGCCCATGCTCCTAGTCCTCAGTGAGGTGCTTCTGCTGAGCCTCCTTCTCGGCCAGATCCAATTTCAACTGAGCTGTTTGGCCAACTTTCTCCTGGGGGCTGCTTAGCTCCAGCAACGCCTTCCTGTTGCTGGAGCCCAGGTGGGCAGGCGAGAAGTGCCTGGGAGGGGAGGGGCGAGTAGAGGCCGGCGAAGCGTCCCTCGACATGAGTGACATCGAGTTGGCCACGCCCACCCAGTCACACGCTCACCTTGCCACGCCCACCCAGCCGGTCATTAGGCACATCGTATTAGTGGTCCGCAGCATTTAAAATTATGAATTTAGTGGTCCCTCTGAGGTCCGAAAGGTTGGTGACCCCTGAGCTAAGGACAGAGGTGGGTTTCTGCTGGTTCTCCCTGGATCGAGCGAGCCAGTAGTGGCGGCAGCGGAAGGCTCCGCCCACCCGCCCGGACGCTTCTGCGCATGCAAACCGGAAGTAAAATTAATTGAAACCCACCTCTGGCTAAGGAGCACAGTGGCTCACGGGGTTCGGATGCTTGAGTGCACGTTAACAAGCCAGTGTTCGAGTCCCGAGTGCTACCGTCGAGCGGGGGTGAGCTCCCGTCCTTCGCTCCAGCTCCTGCCGGAGTGAGGAAAGGAGCCCCAGTCCAACTGGGCATCCCCAGGGCGAAAGTGACGTCGCCAGATAATCCTTCCAACCCGGAAGCCTCTTGTTCTTCTGACACAAGCGGTGTGTTAATCCTCTCGCCTTCTCCTCACCTTACGCAGGCATCTTGTTCAGCGACCGACAGCAAGCCGTCTACGCGCTGAGTTTCATCGATAAGTGCTGGGAGGTTTTCCAGGCCTTCTGTAGGCCAAGTACTCTACCTCCTTACGAACCTACAATGAAGATGAGGCACTTCATCTGGATGTTGACAGTAATCTCTTTTTTTTTTTGAATAAAGTTTCTTTTTTCATTCTTCCGTTTTCACAACATACAACCACGTGTATCCTATTACATAGCCAACATCGTATTGCATTATTAAATGTTTAAATTATTAAACAACTCCCAAAATCCAATGATTGGCTCTTCTGCTCTCCATCCACCCTATTTGTGCCTTATCCATCACTTTCTCCTCCCCCTCCCTACCTCCTTTCTTCCCTCTGTCATCCTTCCCTTCTCTACTTCCCCTTCCTTTCTCCTTCTCCTCTCTCCCCTTTCCACTCCTCCTTTCTCTCCTCCTCCTCCCTACCTCCTTTCTTCTCTCTGTCGTCCTTCTCTTCTCTACTTCCCCTTCCTCTCTCCTTCTCCTCTCTCCCCTTTCCACTCCTCCTTTCTCTCCTCCTCCTCCCTACCTTCTTTCTTCTCTCTGTCGTCCTTCTCTTCTCTACTTCCCCTTCCTCTCTCCTTCTCCTCTCTCCCCTTTCCACTCCTTCTTTCTCTCCTCCTTTCCTATCTCCTTTCTTCCCTCTGTCATCCTTCCCTTCTCTACTTCCCCTTCCTCTCTCCTTCTCCTCTCTCCCCTTTCCACTCCTCCTCTCTCCTCCTCCTCCCTACCTTCTTTCTTCTCTCTGTCGTCCTTCTCTTCTCTACTTCCCCTTTTTCTCTCCTTCTCCTCTCTCCCCTTTCCACTCCTCCTTTCTCTCCTCCTCCTTTCCTATCTCCTTTCTTCCCTCTGTCATCCTTATCTTCTCTACTTCCCCTTCCTCTCTCCTTCTCCTCTCTCCCCTTTCCACTCCTTCTTTCCTCCTCCCTACCTCCTTTCTTCCCTCTGTCATTCTTCTCTTCTCTCCTTCCCCTTCCTCTCTCCTTCTCCTCTCTCCCCTTTCCACTCCTCCTTTCTCTCCTCCTCTTTCCTACCTCCTTTCTTCCCTCTGTCATCCTTCTCTACTTCCCCTTCCTTTCTCCTTCTCCTCTCTCCCCTTTCCACTCCTTCTTTCTCTCCTCCTCCCTACCTCCTTTCTTCCCTCTGTCATTCTTCTCTTCTCCACTTCCCCTTTCACTCTCCTCCTCCTCTCTCCCCTTTCCACTCCTTCTTTCTCTCCTCCTCTTCCCTTCCTCCTTTCTTCCCTCTGTCATCCTTCCCTTCTCTACTTCCCCTTCCTCTCTCCTTCTCCTCTCTCCCCCTTTCCACTCCTGCTCAAGCAGGAGATCTTAAGCCTATAAAATGTGATTCCTAAGAAGAACGTGGCTAAAACTAACCATCTTTCTGTGTCCTTCTTCTGTCTTCAGGATTTAAAACTCATCAGCAAACAACTAACAGCTACCAAGGTTGTGGATATTCTAGCTAAGGACAATCCTTCTGTCTCGGATGTGGAGACCGTTAATTTGGAACATGAGGTGTGAACTTAAGAGAGTTTGTGATGGACAGTTTGAGCCACAACAAAACAATTTCAAGAAAAACACGTAGAGCAAAATAGAGCTGGAAGGAGCCTTGGAGGTCTTCTAGTCCAGGGGTCTCCAACTTTTGCAACTTTAAGTCTGAAGGACTTTAGCTCCCAGAATTCTCCAGCCAGCAAGCTGGAGAAGTCTGCGAGCTGAAGTCCTTCAGACTTAAAGTTGCAACGGTTGGAGACCCCTGTTCTAGTCCAATTGAAGTCTTCAGTCTATTATATCTACTACTGGTCTACTAATTTAGTCCCTTTGTAAAGAATGGGATAAGATTGGTTTGGCATGTTCTGCTTCTCGCAAACCCGTGCTGGCTTCCAGTTATAACTTTACTAGCTGGATACCCGTGCTTCACAACAATACGATGGGTTTTGGCAACGGAGGAGATATCCAGTTAACTCCGGGTCATCCGTTAGCTCAGTGGTGGTCGGCGATTGAAACACATAAGAGAATTATCGCTCCCACCATCTTGAGTCGAGAAGCCGTTGCATAGGTGGAAGTAGAAGATATTTTGGTGAGGTGCCGACGTTTAGAACTGTAAGGAGCCCCAGAACGCTCCTGAGTGAAGGAGTGGAACGTCTGCCAGTTTGAACTGAGGTAACGGAATGTGAGGCAACTGGCAGTTGGAACAGAGTTCTTTTCAGGTGGGGAGGGAGAGTAGAATGTCTAACTCGTTAAGCATCAGAGCGTGCTAATTACTGTATAGGAAGTACTAGTGATCTGACGGTCTTTTTGAAACATTCTTTCTTAGCGAGCACCTAGAAACCAAGAGGAACATATGTGCCAAATTTCAAATTTGTAGGCTTTATGGTTCTGGAGATTTTGTGATGAGTGAGTGTTATTTGGCTTTTATATATGTATAGCTTTGTTTCTAGATGTTTGCAGATCTGGTGTTTTCCCCCCACCCATTATCTTTTCCAGTATCTTCCCAGGCATTGATGTAGTTTCCAGGGTCTGTGGGTTTTTTTTTTCTACCAAAGTTACTTGGTAGAGAAAGTGATGGGGGTTTGGGTAACTCAGGTGGACTTTTGGGCATATTTATAGGAGTTTTTTTTAGCACAGGACCAGTTTAATTTGTTTTTAACTTTGTATTTTGTCTGTTTTAATTGTTTTTTAATTCCCTGTGCCCCGCCTCGAGTCCCTTCGGGGAGAGAGAGCGGGTTATAAATAAAAATTATGATGATGATGATGATGATGATGATGTTGGATTTGAAGAAGATCCTGAATTGTCCGAAGCCCATTTGTGTTTTTTTGGGGTCTCCTTCAGCTCAGCCTGGGCCCTCAGATTTGATTCCCTGGCAGTATCTTCTCCCTCAATCTTTCTCCAGCAGAAGGCATCTCTTGACCTCTTCCTTGGTTTCCCTTTCAGCTTGTCTTCCTTGAGTTCTTCGAAGCTCTGGTAGACTGTGCTCTTCTCTTTGTCACCGACGAGATGTTGAAGCAGCAGGCCGAAGAGGTGGCCCAAGCAGTCACAGCGTCTTACCGACCAGACGAGGTGTCAGACAGGAGCGAAGCGGCCTCTGCGCCTCCCGATGCATCTTCTCCTCAGGTTAGTCCACCTCTGGTTCCCTTTGAGTGTCCTCACGCAACTAAAGAGCCAAGGTGGGCGCAGTGGTTGGAGGCTACTTCAGCTGACTGCTAGCTGTAGTTCGGCTCAGGGTTGACTCAACCTTCCCTCCTTCTGAGGTGGGTCAAATGAGGATCCAGATTGTTGGGGGCTGACTCTGTAAACCACTTAAGAGAAGGCTGTCAAGCACTGTGAAGCGGCATATAAGTCTGAGTTCTATTGCTATTCCTTCCTTCCTTCCTTCCTTCCCTCCCATCCCTCCCTCCCGCAATGGTTAGAATGCAGTATTGCAGGCTAATTCTGCCCACAGTCTGGAGTTCGATCCTGACTGGCTCCAGGTTGACTCAGCCTTCTGTCCTTCCGAGGTGGGTCAACTGAGGACCCGGATTGTTGGGGGAAAGAGGCTGACTCTGTAAATCGCTTAGAGAGGGCTGTCAAGCACTGTAAAGCAATATATAAGTCTAAGTGCTACCATCCATCCATCCATCCATCCATCCATCTTTCTTTCTTTCTTTCTTTCTTTCTTTCTTTCTTTCTTTCTTTCTTTCTTTCTTTCTTTCTTTCTTTCTTTCTTTCTTTCTTTCTTTCTTTCTAACAGATTAACTGAGTTGGAAGGAATCTTTGCAGGTCATCTAGTCCAACCCCCTGCCCAAGCAGGAGAGCCTACATCTGCCTCTACCTAGGATCGAACTCACAACCTCCTGATTGGGACGCGAGAGCTTTCTTTCTTTCTTTCTTTTTTTTCTTCCTTCCTTCCTTCCTTCCTTCGTTCCTTTCTTCCTTCGTTCCTTCCTTCCTTCCTTTCTTACAGATGAACATAGTCGGAAGGGACCTTGCAGGTCATCCAGTCCAACCCCCTGCCCAAGCAGGTGACCCTACATCTGCCTTTACCTAGGATTGAACTCACAACCTCCTGATTGGGAGGCGAGAGCTCCACCTCTAGGCCACAGGTGTGCTTCTCCAAGACAGCGAGAGGCGCTTCTTTGGCTTAGCCCTGGACAGATTTGGGGGGCAGGAGAGGAAAACGTGGTTTTCCTTTGCTTCCTTCGTTCTACTCACCCAGTGCTCTCTTTTCAACCTCCAGTCCGTTCATACCAGAAGCACCAGCAGCGAAGCCAGCACCGAAGCCACGGACGCCAGCGGCACCCAAGTTAGCTCCAAAGCCTCCTCCAGCAAGATCGTGCATTTCGTGGAAGTGGGAAAGGGCAAGAAATCCGACGGGCATAAAAAGGGAAGTCATCCATGGTAGCCTCGCGTTTCCTTTGGCCAGGCGCCGGGAGGGGTAGCCTAGACCAGGGGTCTGCAAAGTTGGCTCTTTTAAGACTGGTGGACTTCAACTCCCAGGATTCCCCAGCCAGCATCGTTAGGATATTCAGCCTTATATTGGGTTGACAATATGTATGAGCCTATGTTCTTAAGGAGTTATGTAGCTTTAAGAACTGTGTTTGAATTCTGATTGGCTGTGAATCTCAGCTCTACCATAAAGGAAGCTCAGGAACACAGTCCGTTCCCTTTTCGATTCCATTCCTGTTCTTACTGTTTGCCGTCTGAGGAGCTGAAGATGAATATTGAAGAAGGAGGAGGATTTGTTTTGCGTCACTGTAGGATAACTCTGTTTGGTGAAGGACTGTTATTATTTGAGAAGTAAGAATCTTTCGTCGGAAGCAGCATAGCTGGCTGGGGAATTCTGGGAGTTGAAGTCCACCAGTCTTAAAAGAGCCGACTTTGCAGACCCTGGCCTAGACCAACGGAAGGGAAGTCAACTGCTCCGCCGTTCCAACTCTCCGAGACGAGAGCAACGGAATAACAGAGTTGGAAGGGACCTTCCTTCCTCCCTTCCTTCCTTCCTTTCCTCCCTCCCTCCCTCCCTTCCCTTCCTTGTTGCCTGCCTGCCTGCCTCCCTTCCCTTCCTTCCCTCCTTCCTTCCCTCCCTCCCTCCCTCCCTCCCTTCCCTCCCTCCCCTCCCTCCCTCCCTTCCCTTCCTTGTTGCCTGCCTGCCTGCCTCCCTCCCCTTCCTTCCCTCCTTCCTTTCCTTCCTTCTCTCCCTCCCTCCCTCCCTCCCTCCCTCCCTTCCTTCCCTCCCTCCCTCCCTTCCCTTCCTTGTTGCCTGCCTGCCTCCCTCCCTCCCTTCCCTTCCTTCCCTCCTTCCTTTCCTTCCTTCTCTCCCTCCCTCCCTCCCTCCCTCCCTTCCCTCCCTCCCTCCCTTCCCTTCCTTGTTGCCTGCCTGCCTCCCTCCCTCCCTTCCCTTCCTTCCCTCCTTCCTTTCCTTCCTTCTCTCCCTCCCTCCCTCCCTCCCTTCCTTCCCTCCCTCCCTCCCTCCCTTCCTTCCCTTTGGGATTAGCATATCAATGGAAGGTGATTAAGCCTCCTCCGACAGCATCCACCCTCATCCAGCGGGCTGGCTCTGGGAATAAGCTCAGCACACAAAGGTTTCAGCAAAAGCCAGCCCCTCCTTCAGGTGGACCAGCCGTATTTATTAAGCACTTTAGATAAAGGAGGGGTTACAGTCTCCTCTTACTATCTACATAAATTCCTAAGGGAGGGGTTACAATTCCTCCCTGCTGCCTACTTTTAGATTCGTTTCTCCACATAAGTTTCGTTTCCTGTGAAGCCATGACTTTCGGGGGGGATGCGAAAGTAATAGGGTGGTACCTCCTGGTCCTAGGCTTACAAATCCACTTGCTTTCTATGGGCAAGCTATTGTGCCTGAACCATGGTTTGTTCATTCCAACACTTCCCTTCCTTCCCTCCTTCCTTTCCTTCCTTTCCTTCCTTCCTTCTCTCCCTCCCTCCCTTCCCTCCCTCCCTCCCTCCCTCCCTCCCTTCCCTTCCTTGTTGCCTGCCTGCCTCCCTCCCTCCCTTCCCTTCCTTCCCTCCTTCCTTTCCTTCCTTTCCTTCCTTTCCTTCCTTCTCTCCCTCCCTCCCTCGATCCCTCCCTTCCTTCCCTTCCTTGTTACGTGCCTGCCTGCCTCCCTTCCCTCCCTTCCCTCCCTCCCTCTCTCCCTCCCTCCCTTCCCTTCCTTGTTGCCTGCCTGCCTACCTCCCTCCCTTCCCTTCCTTCCCTCCTTCCTTTCCTGCCTTTCCTTCCTTCTCTTCCTCCCTCCCTTCCTTCCTTCCTTCCTTCCTTCCTTCCTTCCTTCCTTCGGTTCCCGATTTATCCCGATTTATCCCGTTTTTTCCCTCTTTTTCCCCTTTATCTTTTCTTTTCTCAGAAAGGGAAAAGCAAGGAGGGGAAGAAAGAGGAGAAATCCCACAAAGGAAAGTCCCACCACGGCAAAGAAAAGTCTGCTTCTGCTCAAAGTGAGTGCGAAACATCCAGGCGGTATAATCTACGGACTTTAGCCGGCTCTTCGGAGAGATCAACGAAGGCAGAAATAGGAGCTCGCCCTTTCCTGGGACGACGTTCCCGGTAGAACAATCCCACCAGGGAAGTTGTCCTTAAGAAGGTCAGGCTCAAAGGACCAAGAACTAACACCAGGAATTGTTCCGGAGTAGTTTCTTCATTGCTGTTTACTACAGACAGAATCTTGCCCGACTAAAGCAACGATCCGCACAAGTATAGATATATAAGCAGGGTTCGACTTACAGCCACAATTTCTGTGGTTAAGTGAGACGTGTGTTAAGTGAGGCCTGCCCCATTTTACGACCTTTCTTGCCACCGTTGTTAAGCTAATCGCTGCAGTTGATAAGTTAGTCCCCCTGTTTAATTTAATTTAATTTAATTTATTACATTTATAAACTGCCCCCTCTCCCCGAAGGGACTTTGTTATGTGACTCTGGCTGCCCCGTGGATTTGGCTTGTCCGGAGGTCGCAAAAAGAGATCACAGGACCCCAGGATGCTGCAACCGTCATAAATATGAGTCAGTTGCCCCGCATCTGAATTTTGAACTCCGAAGCTCCGTTTATGACTCTGTGCTCCGTGTGGCCTTGCAAAGCTAATTGGCAATGAGGTCTCTGGCAGCGTTTCAAGGGAGATAAAGGTCCCACCTATCAGCCTTATCCCGAAAGACTTTGGCAGACTTCTGTTGCACTCTTTACAAACTATTTGTGACTCATGACGGGCTGCGAATGAACATAATCCACAGCCCATTGAAATAACAAAAGGGTTTTTGGGAACTAAGGGTGTGCTTTTTACTGTCTCAGGAAGCCTAGGCCAGGACAGAACGGTCCTTAAATGAACTGTTGTAAGTCGAAGACTACCTATCATGGGGAAAGGCAGCACGATGCTGGATTTATTTCTTTATTTTTTGCAATAGAACTGGAGGCTTCCCTCCAGTTCACATCCCTTAAAGGCAAAGCACTGTTTGATCATTCCTCAGTTCTGTTTTTGTGTTTTTCTCTCTCTTTCAGACATATCTGTGAGTGTCGTGTTTTCTCCCATCCCGGAAGAGAAAGAAGTGGTCGTTGGGCCTCCTCCAGAGCAGGATAAAAGCCTCCGGACTCCAATGAAAGAATTAGCAGGTGTGAGATTGGCAAAGGTGTTTGGTTGGTTGTTTGTTTTTTAAAACAAAGGCAATAACAGAATTCTGGTTGTTTTTCTCCCTGCAAACCAGGAAGTTTCCTCTAACTTGGATAGTGTTGGGTTGCAGAAGGCTGGGAGAGGTAGATGTAGATAGATAGATAGATAGATAGATAGATAGATAGATAGATAGATAGATAGATAGATAGATAGATAGATAGATAGATAGATAGATAGATAGATAGATAGATAGATAGATATGGATAGATGATAAAATAGAAAGATGGATGGAAGGATGGATGGATAGATAGATAGATAGATAGATAGATAGATAGATAGATAGATAGATAGATAGATAGATAGATAATGGATGGATAGAGATGGATAGATGATAAATAGAAAGATGGATGGATGGATGGATGGAGGGAGGGATGGAGAGATAGATAGATAGATACGATAGATAGATAGATAGATAGATAGATAGATAGATAGATAGATAGATAGATAGATAGATAGATAGATAGATAGATAATGGATGGATAGAGATGGATAGATGATAAATAGAAAGATGGGTGGATGGATGGAGGGATGGAGAGATAGATAGATAGATAGATAGATAGATAGATAGATAGATAGATAGATAGATAGATAGATAGATAGATAGATAGATAGATAGATAGATAATGAATGGATAGAGATGGATGGCTGGATAGATAGATATAGATGATAGATAGAAGATTGAAAGAAGATAGATAGCTAGATAGCTAGATAGATATAGAGATATAAATAGTTATAGATATAATTTCTAGATTTGGGTGTTTGGTCCAAAAACGCAACATATGTTTTACTTTAGTTCCAAAATTCCCCGTTTGAAATGGACCTTCCAGGCTGTACAATCAGACGGTCGGAAATACTACCTCGGATAAATGGGTATTTCTGCAAGTATCGATGCTCTCACAGGAGGGCAGTAAAGGAATGGCTGAGGAGGATATTACAAGCTTCCCTTCCGGAGCTTTGCAGGGTGCATCATTAAAAAGGATGCACAGATCAGAGCATCTGTTCAGTTCTAGCCAAAATTGGAAGCCTTCGAGGCCTACATTCCTTTCAATTCAAGTTTTTTCTGATCAATTTTTTAGTTCTAGTCCCATCTTAGGCATGAAAGCCAGCTGGGTGACTTTGGACCAGTGGCTAGGAGTTGGGGAGTTCTGCCTTAGGTTCGAATCCCCAGCGCCGCGTAACGGAGGGAGCTCCCGTGACTTGTCCCAGCTTCTGCCAACCTAGCAGTTGGAAAGCACGTAAAAAATGCAAGTAGAAAAACAGGAACCACCTTTGATGGGAAGGGAACAGTGTTTCCGTGCACCTTCGGCGTTGAGTCATACCGGCCACATGACCACGGAGACGTCTTCGGACGGCGCTGGCTCTTCGGCTTTGAAACGGAGACGAGCGCCGCCCCCTAGAGTTGGGAACGACTAGCACAGATGTGCAAGGAGAAGCTTTACCTTACATCCTTCCTGCTACCATTTCTTTTTCTTTCCAGAAAAGCTCGAAAAAGAGAAAAACGAGGAAAAAGATAAACTCAACCTCTGGATGAGCCAGATGTACATTTTCTTTGTCAAAAAGTTCTTCGCCAACTACAAGAACCTGCAGCTGGTCAACGCAACCGTCATCGATAACAGAGCCCGAGAAGTGGAACTCTCAATCCTGAGGAAAAAACAAGAGGAGGAGGAAGAGGCGAAGTAAGCCATTGTGGTTTGTTTACACGGACTACGGGTGGCTGGCTGGAGGGGTCTGAACATGGCCAAAGGTGGTGACTGCAATCTGAAGGTTTCTCCATACGGTCAACCATCCCTGGTCCAACGTGGGTTGATTTGGATCAAAGCTGTAGCCCAGGGGTTCCCAAACTTGGCAACTTTAAGACTTGTGGACTTCAACTCCCAGAATTCTCCAGCCAGCTATGCTGGCTGGAGAATTCTGGGAGTTGAAGTCCACAAGTCTTAAAGTTGCCAAGTTTGTAGCCCAAAGACACATTTGTTCTGACCTAGCCCGATAAACAGACTCCTTGTCCTGAAAAACCCTCTTTATTTTGCTCCTGTGAATTCGTGGCATTCACACAACGATAAACGCAGGCAATCTTCCTTCCAAGGGTTGTGCAGTAACAGACCTTATCAGTTCCTTGGGATAACTGCCAGGCCAGGAGCTTCCAGCCACAAAGCTGTAAATTAATTCCTGGCAAGAAGTCTCTGAGGCAGGAACCACAGATAAGCAAATCTTCCGAAAGAAATACGAACTGTTGTCTCCTACGACCACCACTCCCTTTTCTTTCTATTTATTCTCAGCCAGGGGACGGGCCATTCAGAGTCCCTGTGTGCCTTTCTTCCTGGGTCGGCTCCTTGTTCTCAGTTGTTCTCCTCTCCTGACAGCTCTGCGTACATGCATCTGGAACAGGCCCCAGCTTAGCTCCAACTCCGAAGGCCGCTGGGAAATGGCCAATATCTGCAGAACTTGGCCAGGAGTCTTGGAGAGTCACGAACCAATTAAGCGAACTAATGGTGTCCTGCAAACTCCATTCCCCTTTTGCTCCTCTTTGGTTTCCTCTGGGAGGGGCCATTCATCCTCCATCTGTGGCCTTACTCCCAAGGCAACCCCTGTTCTTTAGCTGTTTCCTTCATCTGGCAACTACACATGCGCCCTCTAGGAACAGGCTCCAGCTGTTCTTCTGCCTGACTGAAGTCTGATTCCGAAGGCAGCCGATAACTGTCAGATGGCTGTGGTCCCCTCTCTGCCTCCGACCCAGAGCCCTCCTCAAAGCCTTCCCCAGACTCCAGGACTGGCCCAGGTTCCTCCCCAACCCTCCTCATTGTCCGAATCTGCTGGTTGCTGGCAGGCCACTACACAACTTTAGCAAAAAGTGTGAGTCTGGTTTTCTGGGTATCACATTAGTAGCGTTCAGATAGCAGAATAGGAGAAAATTCCTTGGATTAGAAGGACTTTGGTACTCCCAACCTTGGCGACTTGAAGATGGTGGACTTCCACTCCCAGAATTCCCCGGTCAACCATGAATGTCCATGCGCCTTCAAGCTGCCAAGGTGGAGAAGCATCGTAATAATAAGACCTTCCTACTTTGGAAGACAGTGGCTTTGGGTCAAGACTGGGTCCTGGGTTCAAGGATGCATGTTAATCCGACCGGCCGTTGAGGGTTTGGAGAACCTGACGAGATCTCCCCGTTTTGGTTTGACAGGCTGAAGGCCATGAAGGAGGCCGAGGAGGCCCGGAAATTAGAAGAAGCGGAAGCTGAAAAAGCCGCTTTGGAACTGGAGGAGAGTCTGACGCGAGAGATGGAGGAGAATCTAAGCCAGGCCCAATCACCCCCCAAGGAAGATTCGCCCACGTTGCTCCAGAGCACAGCCACCAAAGCAGCCATGGCCTGGAAGAAGAAGAAAAAATGAGAAGAGCCCCCACGGCCACCAGCAAGGCTAGTCCTCGTCCTGCGACCGCCACTCTGTTGCTAAGCGAGACACAGCTTTGCCCCCATTCAGCGCCCCTTTCTCGCCATGCGTCCTTAAGCGAATCACTGCGGCCGTTAAGTTAGCAACGCGGTTCACGAAACAAACTGGGCACCGTCCCCCCCGTTGACTTTGCCCGTCCAAAGGTCGCAAAAAGAAACTCCAGGAAACGGCAACCGTCATTAAGTACATGCCAGTTTCCAAACCTCCCGATTCTGATCACGTGACCGTGAGGATGTGGCGAGGCGGTTGTTAAACGCCGTAAGCCGTTTCGCCGTAAGTTCATTTTGTGACTGTTTGTAGTTATAACGGCACTGAAAAAACCAAATTTTGACAGTTGTTTTGCACTAACAGCCGTTGCCGCCGTCCCATGATCAAAATTCAGATGCTTGGCCACTGGCTCCTCTTTATGACGGTTGCCGTAACTCAGGGTCCCGCGATCCCCTTTTGCGACCTTCGGACAAGCAAAGTCAGCGGGCAAGGCAGGTTCACTTAGCGACCGTGTTGCTCTTTTCACAACTGCAGTGATTTGCTTAACAACCGTGGCAAGGAAGGTCGTAAAATAAGGCAAAACTCCCTTTACAAACGTCTCCCTCAACAACAAGAAATGCTGGGCTCAACGGCGGTCGTAAGTCCAGGGCTGCCTGTGTTTACAGGCCTTCAAAACATCACAGGACAAATCGATGCCTAAAAAAAAACCCCCGAGTTTATTTTGTAACAAAGAGCAGAAAAAAAGGAAATAAGAGGATTAAAGTGGTGACAATTAACTTTTATTATTCCACTAAAATGAGTTCCCCAGTGAGGAACAGAGACGCGGAATGGCTCAGCGTTCATTCGGATCCATTTTAATCCATTTGAACATAAATACATTAAAATCTAAAAAAAAAAAAATCAATACCGGTTCGGTCAGGGAGCACAAAGGTTTTTCGTAGAAAGTGAATTCTTACAAAGCAAGCATTGCTTTACTATTGTCGTTTGGCCAGTCAGTTAATACGCCTCGATGAACTGGTCCCAGTGCACAAAGGACACCTGTTGGGGGGGGGGGGTCTTGAAGCCCCCTTCGCAGCAGGAGAGCCGCAGCTGATCAATCCAAGAAGAAAATATTGTTGAACTGGGTTGCACAGAGTTTCTTGACTTCTTCTAAAAGGGAGACAGGAGGAGATTTGAAAGCTTAAAAGAACGAAGTGGGGTTGTTGAAAAGTTTGTTTTTCTTTAAATAATTTTGTTTGTTTACAAAACAAAACATAAAGAAACCACATTTATAGCCTTTATTTCCAATTCTAAGACATCAGTATATCCCATTTGTTTATTGTCATACATACTTTCCATTTGTTTTACATCTGCTATTTCCTCTTTACATTTATAATTACTATAACCTAATATTATTGGTTGGAGAACAGGAATATAAATGTAACATATATATATGTATGTATATATATGTTAGTTTTATGAGCTGATCAATAAATAAAATAGAGAGACCAGGATAGATCTATTTCGAGCTTATTAGCTCTCATCAGCTGGCCATACCCTTTACTGGGATTCGAACCGGGGCTGTATTGCATACCAGGCAGGAGCCTAGCAATTCAGCCAAGCCGGCTCCCCTTATTGCATCAGCTGAGACAGGGGTATATTAGTATAGGTAATTGTTTCCACAACATCCTGTTAAGAGGCCCCAATTAAGGGAGGAGACATACTGTTTCCTTCTCTGCCTTTCGGCACATCACCAGAGACCATCTAGACAGCAAACCAAGAGTTCCGTTGTGTAATTTTTTTAGATATGTGTGTTAGTTTTATGAGAGCTAATAAGCTCGAAATAGATCTATCCTGGTCTCTCTAATTTATTTATTGATCAGCTCATAAGACTAACACACATATCTAAAAAAATCACACAACGTAATTCTTGGCTTGCTGTCTAGATGGTCTCTGGTGATGAGCCGAAAGGCAGTAAAGGAAACAGTATGTCTCCTCCCTTAATTGGGGCCTCTTAACAGGATGTTGTGGAAACAATTACAAATATAAATATATATATATATATATATATATGAGTGAATATTTTACAGCTCCTGTTTTTTTAGGGCTAAGGAGCCCGAAATGGGCTGAAGAGGGCTAAGGAGCCCGAAATGGATCCATCCTGGTCTCTTAATTATTAAATCATCCCTTAAAAAATCTAACATACACACACACACACACACACACACACACACACACACACACACACACACACACATTCTACTTTCATTTGTTATTCCTATTCTCTAACCAATAATACCATTTATTCCATACTGTATGGTATTCTTTATCTTGCAGTTTAAAAGTTAATTTGACCATTTCTGTGCAATCCATTATTTTTTTTAATGATCATATTTCCAGTCACAGACCTTCTCTGGCTTGGAGAGCTGCCAGGCCGATCTCTGCAAAACTTGGCCAGGAGTCTCGGAGAGTCACCAACCAATGAAGCGAACGGATGGTCTCCTGCAAACTCCACTCCCCTGTCGCTCCTCTTCAAGTCGACCCCTGTTCTTTAGTTGAGCAGGCAAATGATTCATATTTCCCATTGAGGTTAAAGCCGCACAGTTTTTAACAGTTCCTTACCGTTCACTTCAATCAGGTTGGCGTTTTTCTGATTCAAAATAACGTAGAGTTCCCGCTGATCCGACTTCTTGCCGACAATCCAGTAGTCACTCATGGCTTTCACGATGATTTCTTCGTCGTCGTCCACCCTTTAAAGGAGAAGAAGGGGATCAGATTCCGATAAAGGAAACTATCTGGGGTTAAACTAGGGGTGAAATGAGGGGGTCCTTGGTGCTCTCTGAGCTTGGCTGGTTTCTTGCAGACGTTTCATTACCCAACTAGGTAACATCATCAGTGCTAGAAGGGAGTGGGGATTGTGGAGAGGGAGAGGAGGAAGAGGAGGACTGGGAAGTTCTTGGTGGCACAGTAGAAGACGCCCCTATGCAAGGCGTCTCACCAATGAACAGACCTCGATTTTATTTCGAGACATTCTGGATGGCCACTGCGGAGGTGGTATTCAGCAGGTTGTGACAGGTTCTGGAGAACCAGTAGCAGAAGTTTTGAGTAGTTCAGAGAACCGGCAAATACCACCTCTGGCTGGCCCTGCCCTCATCTATTCTCTGCCTCCTGAGTCCAAGCTGATTGGGAGGGAATGGGGATTTTGCAGTATCTTTCCCCTGGAGTGGGGAGGGAATGGAGATTTTGCAGCATCCTTCCCCTGGAGTGGGGAGGGAATGGAGATTTTGCAGCATCCTTCCCCTGGAGTGGGGAGGGAATGGAGATTTTGCAGTATCCTTCCCCTGGAGTGGGGAGGGAATGGGGATTTTGCAGTATCCTTCCCCTGGAGTGGGGAGGGAATGGGGATTTTGCAGTATCCTTCCCCTGGAGTGGGGAGGGAATGGAGATTTTGCAGTATCCTTCCCCTGGAGTGGGGAGGGAATGGGGATTTTGCAGTATCCTTCCCCTGCCATGCCCACCTAGCCATGCCACGCCCACAGAACCGGTAGTAAAATAAATTGAATCCCACCACTGGCATTGTTGGAAGTGCCAATGCCATTGAAAAGAGGCTTACGGTAAGCCATGAACAAACGTGGGTCAAAGAAAGAAGCATTATTCATCCCGCATCTGAAACGATTAGGAGAGCGATAAAATAGCTAGGGGAGGCAGAAGGAGGCAGATCACCTCGTAAAATCGTTGTTGATATCGCCAAGGATCTTCATTAAGTCAGGATGGACGGACGTGAGGCAGAAAGTTGACGTTCTCCTCATGTGGATGGTACTCTTCTCGGCCAGGTTCATATGATTGAAGTAGATAAATTTAAACTGAGGCTCCTTCTCGGACCTAAGAAAGAGATGAACCAAGAGATCAAAGGAGGCGCCATAGCCCTTTCTTCAAACAGAATGAAGGTCAAGGTTCCCCTCAAACATATGTGCTAGTCATTCCCGACTCTAAGGTGTGGGGCTCATCTCCGTTTCAAAGCCGAAGAGCCAGCGCTGCCCGAAGACGTCTCCGTGGTCATGTGGCCGGCATGACTCAACGCTGATGGTGCATGGAACGGTGTTCCTTTCCCACCAAAGGTGGTTCCTGTTTTTCTACTTGCATTCTTTACGTGCTTTTGAACTTCTAGGTTGGCCGAAGCTGGGACAAGTCACGGGAGCTCCCTCCGTTACGTGGCGCTAGGGATTCGAACCGCCGAACTGCCGACCTTTCTGATCGACAAGTTCAGCGTCTTAGCCCCTGAGCCACTTTTAGGATGTCACTCATGTCGGGGATGCCTGCCCCAGTGCTGCACCAGCGAAAATGGGCTCCCAAGCTCCGTTTCTGGCTGCGACAGCCTCCTGCAGCCCTCTGCCAGCAAAAACAGCTCAGAAGGGCTGCCTGTGGCTCTTGCAAGCTCCGTTTTCATGGGCAGAGGCACCGGGGGCTGGTCCTTCTCTGTTTACAGGGAGACCCCCGCGGGCCAGATCTAAGGGGTTGGATCCGGCCCCTGGGCCTTGAGTTTGACACCCTTGTTCTCCTGTCACAGAGTTGGAAGTCAATGCTTCTTCGTTGCCCTCCTGTTCCTCCCTTTCTTCTTCCCCCTTTGTTACCCTCCTATTTACTTCTGTGTTTTACAGTACTTTATAACGGAATAAAATGTTAACCGCCAGAAAATGCCGTTCCCTTCCCCCCCTGCAAAAAATTAGTTTGAAAAAGGAGCTGACCCCGACACTCGTTTCTTGAGGTTATACTGTTCGCAGATATCCGACGCTAAGACGGTAAGCTGCGGTCCCACGAGGCTATCGAGACGGCGGCAGAAATCCAACGTAGGTTGCACAGAGGCTGGGGAAGAGTTTTGCAGGATGGGGGGGTGGGAGAAGAAAGGTGAGAATCGTGCCCCCTACCCCCCCGATGGCAGATCAATTTTCAGTTTCAGTGTTTTTTATTGCATTTGTATACCGCCCTATCTCCCTGACGGGACTCAGGGCGGTGCACAGGAAGTAGCAAAAGCAGTAACAATAAATACAGTAAAATAGAATAAAAATAGATTAAATTTAACACCCCGTGCTAAAATTAAATTTAAAACCCTCACTAAAAACTATGCCAGGCCAGCCGCATGAAACAAGTGTGTTTTTATATGTCCGGCGGAAGAGGCGCAGGTCCGTGATTGGACGAAGGTCGGGGGGCAGGTCATTCCAGAGGGCAGGGCCTGCCACAGAGAAGGCTCTTACCCTGGGGGCCGCCAGCCGGCATTGTCCCGCAGATAACTAGGCCCCGTGCCATGGAGCGCTTTGAAGATGGTGATCAGAACCTTGAAGCGCACCCGAAAGGCCACTTAATTATGAATATCCGGTTAGAATGTCTTTTAAAGGACATTATTTAGAGTGGACTCTTCCTTTTTAAATCTACTTTTTTTTTCTTTCCTTGTTGGTTTTTAAATAGAATGCCATCATATAGATACTTTATATAAAAGGATGTCAAAATAACTAGTAAGATTAGGGTCGAGATATAAGGATTGTAATAATCGATATGAAAAATAAGTGATAACTTTTGAAGAAACTTATAGGAACTTGGGATAAACTGATACATTCTTAAAAATTGATAACCTGTAATGAAAGATGGCTTTTTGATTTTTTTTTTCTCTGTGAAGTTTGTATTTGGAAGCCGTACGGATCTGGATGGGTGGTAACAAACTCAAGCTCAACCCGTCCAAGACTGAGTGGCTGTGGCTTCCGGCATCCTGGTTCAGCCAGATTACTCCAACTCTGGCCATTGGGGGCGAAACACCGGCCCCCGTGGAGAGGGCGCGCAATTTGGGTGTCCTCCTGGATTCCCGGCTGTCTATGGAAGATCATGTGGCAGCCGTGGCCAGGGGGGCGTTTCATCAGGTATGCCTGATGCGCCAATTGCGCCCCTTACTGGACCGGGGTGCCTTACGCACAGTCACTCAAGCACTCGTCACCTCTCGACTCGACTACTGTAATGCTCTCTACATGGGGCTCCCCTTGAGGTGCACCCGAAAGCTGCAGCTAGTCCAGAACGCAGCCACGCGGGTGATTACGGGAGCCCCCAGATGCTCCCACATAACACCGATCCTGCGCGAGCTGCACTGGCTTCCTGTGGTCTTTCGGGTGCGCTTCAAGGTCTTGACGACCATCTTTAAAGCGCTCCATGGCTCGGGGCCTAGTTATATGCGAGACCGCCTCCTGTCCCATACATCCCTCAGACCGATACGCTCCCACAGAGAGGGCCTCCTCAGGGTGCCGTCCGCTGGACAATGCCGACTGGCGACACCCAGGGGAAGAACCTTCTCTGTGGCGGGCCCTGCCCTTTGGAACGACCTACCCCCTGAACTCCACACCATCTCCGACCTCCGCCTCTTCCGCAAGTGTCTGAAGACACACCTATTCCACCTAGCCGGCCTAGCGTAACCTCCATACTGATTATTAGATAGTTTTAAATTTGGGATTTTAATTCGGTTTTTAGCGCAGGGTTTATTTATTAGAATAAGTATTTTAAATTTTGATATATTTTATATATTTTGTATCTATTTTAACATCCCTGTGCGCCGCCCTGGGTCCATTTGGAGAAGGGCGGGGTATAAATTTAATAAATAAATAAATAAATAAAGTATTATTTGTGCCTAGGTTAAAAAAAGTAAAAAATTATTAATAAAAACAACAATAATAGGAAAAAGCATTCTAGATTTGGCTGTCACAGCTCTAAGAACCCACAGGCTGCCCCAATTTAGACAAATCTTTATGATTGGAGTTTTATTATTTGATGACTCGCCGGCAGACGGTGACTCTCGGAAAAGACCCCCCCACAAAAAAATATGGTATTTTTTCTCTGGCGTGACTAACAGGAAATAGCTCGAACAATTCGCTCATTCCAAGATTCCGGAAATCTTACAGAGAACGGACTAGCGCAGCTCGTCTCCGAACGACCGTGGAGAATGTCCAAAGGACGGGATGGGCAGAGGGATTTCAGCCATCATTATTTGATACTCACCATCAATCATGAAGCAGACAGCTGCGCTCATCGCCTGAAAGAGAGAGAAGGTTGGTCATACCAGCCGCTTTTGAGCTATCTCGTTACTATAGTCCGTCTCTCTGGCTAAGTGAAGAATGTTGGCCTGAGCCAGCATGACCAAGACTTTTTGAGTTGGAGGGATTTCTCTTGAGATGGAAGGAGAAGTTGGATTGCGGGAGGGTCTCGTACCTCCCAAAATTGGGCTCCAGCCACCGTCAAACCTAGCTGGCATGGGTAAGGGGTGAGGATAATGGGAGTTGTATCCAGGGGTGGGCTGCAGGGGATTTGGGCGATCCTCTAGATAGGATTCTGCCCAGTTCAGCGAACCCCCAAATGCCACCCCTGGCTGGCCATGCCCACCCTGCTCCACCTCTCCCACCCTCCACTCGCAGGTTCCTACCGGTTATTATTATTATTATTATTACTATTATTATTATTATTATTATTATTATTATTATTATTATTATTATTATTATTATTATTATTATTATTATTATTATTATTATTATTATTATTATTATTATTTATTGGACTTCTAGACCGCCCCCTCTCCCCGAAGGGACTCGGGGCGGTGTACAGGTACAGATTAAAACCGTTACAATCAATAATACATATAACTAAAATCGAATTAAATAAACCCCTGTACAAATTTATAAAAATTAAAAACTTAACCTTAAAACCAAATCACAGAATTTAAAAATACAAACTAAGGTGGGAAAGATGGAATTAGGTCAGGCTGGCCAGATGAAACAAGTGGGTTTTGAGTTTCTGGCGGAAGGAGCGGAGGTCCGTGGTCGGTTCAGACTGGTTTGGCCAAACTGGTAGTAACTTGGTGGCCTGGGTCGCTGGAACCAGCAGCGACCCAGGCCTGCCACGGTCCCAAACTGGTCCTCCTACGGTCCTCCCCGCCGTCCCATTCTGGCAGTTGAAGTCCATGTCGTCTTACGACAGTGGTGGGTTTCAAAATTTTTAAGAACCTCTTCTGTAGGTATGGCCTGCTTTGTGGGAGTGGCTTGCCGGCCATGTGACCGGGTGGGAGTGGCTTGCCAGCCATGTGACTGGGTGGGAGTGGCTTGCCAGCCATGTGACTGGGTGGGCATGGCCAACTTGTAAAATGTGGTGAAACTTAACCATGATCTTGCTCAGCAACCAAAATGTTGGCTCAGGAACTCTGGCATTTGAAGCACCCAAGTCTTAAAGCTGTCAAGTTCCAAGACCCTTGCACCCCTAATCCTTTAGGGAAAAAAAACCCCAGGGGTGTTCAAACTTGACAGCTTTAAGACTTGTGGACTTCGACTTCCAGAATTCCTCCTCTCGCTCTTCCTCTTGATGATGGCTGGACTGGTGGGGGGAGGGAGCTGGAACCGGTTCTAAACTGGAGATTAGTGGGACCTCTTCGATAGAAGAGGCTAGACCTGGCAGGAACCCAGCCCTGTCTTACAAGTTGTAAAGTTTTAGAAACAAACATCTGGGGACAGCCCCTTTCCATCCAAATTACTGGATTCTCTGAAGGATCAACCCCACCTCTTTAGAGAACCAAGGAGCTTACCTTATACACAATTAAGTGGAGCTCCTCGTAAGCACCGTCCGTATTCACAAATATTTTGGGGAACCTGCATTTTGCTTCGGGGTCATTCAGATTCAGAGGTCCAGTCAGGAACCTAAAAAAGCAAAGTCAGAATTTTTCCACTGGAGACTCTTAGACCTTGGTCCAACTCGGAAAAGACCAGTTTTATTAGCTTTCTAACCCAAGGAATCCAGCTTTGTTTTATAGACCTGATTCCCAAATGGATTACTTCCTTTGCTTTCAACATAGAGCAGTCTTGAATAAATACTGTGTTTCCCCCAAAATAAGACTGGGGCTTATATTAATTTTTGCTCCAAAAGATGCATTAGGGCTTATTTTCTTGTTTGCTGTTGTTGTTCTTTGTTGCAAAGTCGTGTCTGACCCATCATGACCCCATGGACAACGTTCCTCCAGGCCTTCCTGTCCTCTATCATCCTCTGGGGTCCATTGGACCTCACTGCTTTGGTGACTCCATCTAGCCACCTCCTTCTCTGCTGTCCCCTTCTTCTTTTGCCCTCCATCGTTCCCTGGAGCTCTTCTCCAGGGAGTCAAGTACTTGAGTTTCCTCTTTAGGATCTGGCCTTCTGAAAAGCAGCCAGGGTTGATCTCCTCTAGGACTGACCGGTTGGATGGCCTTGCAGAGTCCAAGGGACTCAATGCAGGAGTCTTCCTCTCCAGCACCAGAGTTCAAAGGCCTTAATCTTCTCCAGGGAGTCCTTCTTCCTTCTTATCAGGTGGCCAAAGTCTTTGAATTTCCTCTCCAGGATCTGGCCTTCTAAAGAGCAGCCAGGGTGGATCTCCTCTAGGACTGACCGATTGGATCACCTTGCAGTCCAAGGGACTCAATGCAGGAGTCTTCTCTAGCACGAGTCCAAAGGCCTCCATTCTTTGGCGCTCAGCCTTCCTTATGGTCCAACCTTCACAGCCATCCATTGCAAGTGGGAAAACCATCATCCTGACTAGACGCACTTGTGTTGGCAGGGTGACTCAAATACAAGTAATTAAACAGATTAAATTATTAAATTAAACATATTTGATAATACAGGTAGCCCTCCATAAGTGGCCTACCTTCCATAGTGTTGCAGATTTCCGGATATTTCTATATGGATGGGGGAATCTCTACCGGCCAACTGAAATGGAAGAGACAGTCGAGGAAAAATTTGAGATTGGTTTTGTTTTTAAAGCAAATGAAGCTTATTTCTCTTTAAACCAGGGTTACCGGGGGGAGGAGAGAGACCGGACACACAACTCACCTCAGGTTCCATGTGTCTCGGAAAGAGCGAAGTGGTGAGGTATTTGTACAAAATCCTCATGTCCTCTTGTTCCAATCCACTCCTGTTGAAGTTGAAAAAGGTAAAATGTTACACCTGTCCAATTGTGTTTTTAGGACACAGTACTCATCTCCGGTTTTCGGCTGAGGGAGCTGGGGTTGTCCGAAGACATTTCTGTGGTCATTGGCTATACGCCAAAGACACACGGAGGACGGTTACCTTCCCACCAAAGTGGTACCTGTTTACCTACTCTCATTTGCATGCTTTCGAATTGCTAGTGGTACCTATTTAGCTACCCGCATTCTTTTGAACTGCTAGTGGTACCTATTTATCTATTTGCATGCTTTCAAATTGCTAGTGGTACCTATTTATCTATTTGCATGCTTTCAAATTGCTAGTGGTACCTATTTATCTATTTGCATGCTTTTGAACTGCTAGTGGTACCTATTTATCTATTTGCATGCTTTCAAATTGCTAGTGGTACCTATTTAGCTACCCGCATTCTTTTGAACTGCTAGTGGTACCTATTTATCTATTTGCATGCTTTCGAATTGCTAGTGGTACCTATTTATCTATTTGCATGCTTTCGAATTGCTAGTGGTACCTATTTATCTACCCGCATTCTTTTGAACTGCTAGTGGTACCTATTTATCTATTTGCATGCTTTCGAATTGCTAGTGGTACCTATTTATCTATTTGCATGCTTTCGAATTGCTAGTGGTACCTATTTATTTATTTGCATGCTTTCGAATTGCTAGTGGTACCTATTTATCTATTTGCATGCTTTCAAATTGCTAGTGGTACCTATTTATCTATTTGCATGCTTTCGAATTGCTAGTGGTACCTATTTATTTATTTGCATGCTTTCGAATTGCTAGTGGTACCTATTTATCTACCCGCATTCTTTTGAACTGCTAGTGGTACCTATTTATCTATTTGCATGCTTTTGAATTGCTAGTGGTACCTATTTATCTACCCGCATTCTTTTGAACTGCTAGTGGTACCTATTTATCTATTTGCATGCTTTTGAATTGCTAGTGGTACCTATTTATCTACCCGCATTCTTTTGAACTGCTAGTGGTACCTATTTATTTATTTGCATGCTTTCGAATTGCTAGTGGTACCTATTTATCTACCCGCATTCTTTTGAACTGCTAGTGGTACCTATTCAACTGGTCAATGTGCAGAGCTAACGCACAACACATGCCTCCAACCTGAAGTCAATGCTTTATACCGTATTAAAACCTGGAGGCGCCTCTCCAGAATCCTATTCAAATCGGTAATTGTTTTATGCAGGGCACAATCTGTGGCTTTTTATCTCTCAGCTCCTTAATCACTTCTGAATAGGAAACCTTTTGAGCACTTGCTCTGAAAAAATGAAACTGGAGGCGCCCGGCAGCTGTGCTGTGTCCATAAACACCCTGAGAGCAAACACAGCTGAAGAGAAGCTTTTGGGTTTCGGTTACAAGCTGCAGGCCGCTCTCTTTTGTTTCTGTTTAAAACCCAACATTTTTTCTGCGTGAGGTCAAAAGAGAGAGAGAGTGGGGGAATCAGCTACTGTTCAATGTTGGGCACGGGCTTTCTTTCTTACAAAACTGAAGTTTTTCTTCCAAGTTTGGGTGTGGGGGGCAGGGGGGAAAGAAACCTAAGATTCTTGGAGGCTGAGGATTGGATTATATATATATAATATATATATATATATATTTCATCCTATTTTTTTCCCCTCTGGCCTGCAGTTGGCACGATGATGTCCTTCTGTCCAGAACGATGGCTGCTATTCAGCTAGTCCCGTGCTCAAAAACTGTTCGGCTTCCTTTGCTAGCGATCAAATCAAATCAAATCAAATCAAATCAAATCAAATCAAATCAAGTTTAATTTGTAGACCGCTCCCTCTCCCCGAAGGGACTCGGGGCGGTGCACAGGAGATTAAAAAGTGTACAAACATAGAAACATCATAAATATATAAAATCAAATTAAACAACTATATCCCTGCGCTAAAAACCTAAAATCCTTAAAAACTAAACCCCTTAAAAACCCAATTAAAACAATTTAAATATTCAGACTAAAGGCTGGGAAGGTAGATTAGGCCAGGCCGGCCTGCTGGAAGAAATGAGTCTTAAGCTTTTGGCGGAAGGAACGGAGGTCCGAGGTTCTTCTGAGCTCGGGGGGTAGGTCGTTCCATAGAGTTGGGCCCGCCACAGAGAAGGCCCTTCCCCTGGGCGTCGCCCGCTGGCATTGCCTAGTGGACGGCACCCGGAGAAGTCCCTCTCTGTGGGAGCGAATCAGTCGAAGGGATGTGTGGGGTAGGATGCGATCTCGCAGATCTTTTTGGCATACTTAAGAAAAAACAAATAACAGAATAACGGAGTTGGAAGCAGCTTTTGAAAAGTTAAACCAACAGAAAGATGCCGAAGTATCTGGAGGTGAAGGGAGAGTGACAAACGTAGAATAACAGAGCTGGAAGGGACCTTGGAGGTCTTCTAGTCCAACCCTTTGCTCAATCAGGAGTGCCTATAGCAGGGATGGCTAACCTTTTTTGGTGCCGAGCGCCCAAAGCACACCTGTGCAACTCCGAAATGCAATGCAAGTGCCCCGGCGCAGGCGCCCCCCACACACTGCCCTGTTCCCCTCGCCCGTTTTCAGCTTCCAAGATTGGTGCAGGAGGCTTTCCTGGCACAAAACAGGGCATGCCCCCCCCCGCCACGCCCTGCTTTGGTTTCCAGGTTGGCGCAGGCCTCCCAGGCCCAGACCGGGGTGCATGGGGGAAGCGCGCACATGCACGAACCCCCAAAATGAAATGCAAGTGCCCCACACACAGACGGCTGGCGTGCCATAGGTTCGCCATCCTGGCCCTATAGCATTTCAGACACGTGGCTGCCCAGTCTCTTCTTAAAAGCCTCTGCTTTGACTGCCAAGGTCGATTAGAAGACAGCTGGGTTAAGAATTTTAGAAGTGGTGTAAATCGTATTTGGGCAACCAGGTGGCTTGACAGGGTAATAATATATTCCCCTGTATAAATATAGGGGAATTTTCTCCTTCTTATGCCTCGGTCCCATCCTTGGCACGTTCCTACGCTTATGGTGAGACAGACGTGCATGGGGAAGAACGCTGAGCGTGCCCAGAAAGATTCTACTCCGTGAGTGTGCACACAAGCACCCTGCTTCATCCTGTGTGTATGTCACATTCCACCAGGATAGCCATGGCAAGGGACCTGGCTACCTGCAAGACCGCCTCCTGCTACCAAATACATCCCACCGACCAGTCCGCTCCCACAGAGAGGGCCTCCTCAGGGTGCCGTCGGCCAGGCAATGTCGGCTGGCGACCCCCAGGGGGAGAGCCTTCTCTGTGGCGGCTCCTGCCCTCTGGAATGACCTACCCCCTGACCTACGCACGGCCACGGACCTGCGCCTCTTCCACCGAGCCTTGAAGACCCATTTATTCCGTGCAGCCGGCCTGGCGTAGTTTTTAAACGGTTTTTAGTAGGGTTTTATTAAGGTTTTAGAACAGGCCATCCATTTAATATATTTTTAAACGTATTTTATATTTTATACCACTGACTTTTATTGCTGCCCATACACCGCCCTGAGTTCCAGAAGGGAGAAGGGCGGTGTAAAAATTTAATAAATAAATAAATAATAAATAAATCCGATGACGCGCCTCCGAAGCGTTCCGGGGCTCACCAGATCAGCTGGTCGTTGTACAGGAAGGCCGTGTACTTGACGAGACTCAAGCTTTCCTCCATCTTGTTGATGAACGACTGGATCTTCAGGTAGGTCATCTTATCGAGTGGGAAGAAGCTGATGCCGCAGAAGACGTCCAGCAGGTCGCAGGATTGCAAGTGTAGCGTTTGCAAGTACTGGAACGCAAAGATCACGGGAAGGGTTAATACAATTTTATAAGGCCTTGGTAAGGCCACACTTGGAAGACTGCATTCAGTTTTGGTCACCACGATGTAGAAAAGATGTGGAGACTCTAGAAAGAGTGCAGAGAAGAGCAACAAAGAGGATGAGGGGACTGGAGGCTAAAACATATGAAGAACGGTTGCAGGAACTGGGGATGTCTAGTTTAATGAAAAGAAGGACTAAGGGAGACATGATAGCAGTCTTCCAATATCTCAGGGGCTGCCCCAAAGAAGAGGGAGTCAAGCTATTTTCCAAGGCACCTGAGGGCAGAACAAGAAGCAATGGGTGGAAACTAATCAAGGAGAGAAGCAACTCAGAACTGAGGAGAAATTTCCTGACAGTTAGAACAATTAATCAGTGGAACAGAAGTTGCCTCCAGAAGTTGTGAATGCCCCAACACTGGAAGTCTTTAAGAAGATGTTGGATAGCCATTTGTCTGAAATGGTATAGGGTTTCCTGCCTAGGCAGGGAGTTGGACTAGATGACCTCCAAGGTCCCTTCCAACTCTGCTATTGTATTGCATTGTAAAGAGGAAAGGAAAGGTTGGCGGGCCAAAGGGACTTGACAACTACCAGTCTCGTGGCGGTATTTAGCCTTAGATGGAGTTTACCACCTGCTTTGGGCTGCATTCCCAAGCAACACGACTCCAAGAAGAGCCAGAAGGAGTGAGGTTTATGGAGAGGAGGAGGAGAAAGAGGAGGATGACGATGACTGTGGAGTCCTTGGTGCCCTCTGAACTTGGCTGTTTTCTTGATGAAGTTTCATGATCCAACTAGCACTGAAGATGTTCCCTAGTTGGGTCATGAAACGTCTGCCAGAAAACCACCAAGCTCAGAGAGCTTCAGGATCTGACATTTCAAACCTGAGCTGCAAATATTCTCTTCTATCGGCAATCCCTTATATTTTTCTCTAGTAGAAGTACTAACACCCTAAACATGCACTTGTTGTTCAGATGAAAAGGGGGAAAATGTCTTACCCGATGGAAGAATTTCTCCAGTCTTTCTTTCAGAACTCGAACGCCTCCATCTTCCATGGCTTTTCGGAACGTGCCATTAAAAAGCTAATCATGATTTTCAAGGGGGGGAAAAAAAAATAACGCCTTAATTAAATCATCACTAATAATAGCTTGTTTTTCTAGACGGAAATACTGAACCGAACGTTGGTCCTGGGATTCCAACTTCCCTGGATTCAAAGGAAAAATTACACTCTATTATTTTAGGAATCAGGCTTGCATAGCACTTAGGGGCGTGGTGGCTCAGGGGCTATGACGTTGAGCTTGTCAATCAGAAGGTTGGCAGTTCAGCAGTTCGAATCCCTAGCGCCGCGTAACGGAGTGAGTCCCCGGGACTTGTCCCAGCTTCTGCCAACCTAGCAGCTCAAAAGCAGGTAAAAAAATGCAAGGAGAAAAATAGGAGCCACCTTTGGTGGGAAGGGAACAGCGTTCCGTGCGCCTTCGGCATTGAGTCATGCCGGCCACATGACCACGGAGACGTCTTCGGACAGCGCTGGCTCTCCGGCTTTGAGCACGGCCCCCTAGAGTTGGGAACGGCTAGCAAGCATGTAAGGGGGAACCTTTCCCGTTATCACTTAGGAGTCTATTTACATAAAGTTTGTAACAGATGGCAAGCACTGTATATTTCTGATGGCTAATGGGAAGAAAGTATTCCATTTTACTTTAGGGAAGTAAAGGCTGTTTTACCCGCTCCAGGCTTAATAAAGAAATATTATAGTGAAGCTGACCTTATACATGTTGTAACACTGTTGTAACACCGAGCTATAAACTTTGTCCTGTAAAGAGATCCAGAATCAGGAAGTCATCACCACAAAGACACAAAGGCATTCAAACAGATTAACAGAGTAGGAAGGGACCTTGTAGGGCATCTAGTCCAACCCCTCCTCCCCCAATGGCTCAAGCAGGAGACAGTTCATTCTTACCAGCAGCTCTTCTTCCTGGTATTCGACGACTGTTTTGCCATCTTTGTGTTTTTCTATCATCGGATTTCGTACGACCTTGGAAATGGATACACAACAGTTCATTTAAGCAATTTTGTTTTAAAATTCTTTTTTTTTAAAGCTTCTGTAGGCTCTTTTGAGAACCTTTGGAGAGCAACAGGCAAATGATGATGAGCTGAGCAGGATGTTGGCTCCAGATAAGGGTCAATGGGATTCATTTGTGGCTACGTAGGGATACTAAGCTGATTCCCTCTTTTGACTCCAACTCCAGATGGCCACCATTCCTTCTCCTACCACTTCTGGTCAAACTATAAGGTTCCTGCCCACGCAAGGGGTTGGACTAGAAGACCTACAAGGTCTCTTCCAACTCTGCTATTGTATTTTTGTAACTGGAATAACAACAGTTATTCCACCAGATTCCTGAATTGTTTCACTGCAACCACCAATTCTAACAATCATAGCTTAGAAATGCAGCCTTTTAAAAAAAAAATCTTTGCCTCTCCTATCCCCCCACTCCTACCCCATTGGGAGTCTGATAGCATGGATTGTTCAATTATTCATCTGTAAACTGTTCCAGAGACATTTTCAGCATAAAGAAAAATGTATAAAAATCCGAAAGGACATTCAAAAAATTACTGAAACAAATGCCTAAAAGGGCAGCATCATGCATTTATGTAGAAAGCATGCAAATGCAAGTAGATAAATAGATACCACTAGCAATTTGAAAGCATGCAATTGTGAGTGGATAAACAAGTACCATAACCATCCAGAAGTTTTCTTCTGGTTCATTGAAGAACTGTCTATTTTTCTGGGTATGTAGTGATTTTGCAGGTTTCGTAGGACTGAAGGTCCTAAGAAGAAGGAGACGAAATATTTTATGAATTAGCAAAGTTTAAACGTTCATCAGACCAGGGGAACATAACATAATCCATTATTGTTTTGATTTTCCTCATAAAGGAAGAGCTATTAATTCCCGTGTCCTCAGACCTCCTCGCTTAAGTAATATGGAAACAAATCAAGATGGAACTGGGGAAATTTAGTTTAAACCTTAATTAGCCAAGAAACTCTCAGGGCAATTTTAGTAATTCTTCCAGCCTCTGTTTTTCATAGGTTTTTTGGGTGGGAAACAAAAGAAAGTAGGTACATTAGCTTGGGTGAAATGTGGAATCGGAAGCATCAATAACAAGCCCAAGAACATAAGGAGGACATAAGTTATGTCATCGTTACAGAAATATTTTTGGCCAAGGTTCATACCACTGGTCCTACCCACACTTTTCACAAACACCTACTTGGGGGATGTTAATGTGTGAAAAAAATATTGTCTGAACCAAGAATGAACAATTTCAAGGTCAAGACATGGAAAGTATAATTGAGAAAATTACAAGGTCTTAAGTCAGTATTTCTCAACCTTGGTAACTTTAAGCTAAACGGACTTCAACTCCCAGAATTCCCTAGCCAGCTACTGTTCCCAGTGTTGACCGGGGAATTCTGGGAGTTGAAGGCCACACATTTCAAAGGACTAATCTGATCATCATCAACTGGGCAGTCTTTTAAAAAAAAAATCTGGAGGGCCAAGTAAGTTTATTTCCCCCCCAAATAAATGAAATACTAGACGTGCAGACCTAAGGAGTGTAGTACCTTGTAAACTGAACAATGGCCTCACATAATCCGACGTTTCTGATTTTTTCATTTTTCTCTGCTTCATTTGGGTAATAGAAGAGGATCTTTTTTTCTTCCTGGAGTTAGGAACGAAACACCTAATTCATTATTTTAAATATATCCGTACAGCACCTTTAAATTCAAGACCTTCGCAACTTATTGCATTTTACATATTAACCTATTTTAAATTAATTCACAAGTCTATGAATAGAGCCCTTAAAAGAAGCATTGTGCTAAAATGTCAACATTCTGAAAAATATCCAGTAGTTGTTTTGTGAAAAAGAAGAAACTTGCATCTATGCAGACACAGAAAAAGTATAGATGTGTCTGTGTACATGTATGCAATATGTACATGCATGTAAGTTACGTGTATCCAAAAGGGGAAAAGGTATAGTGTGTGAAACAGTGTAAGGGACCTTGAAGGTCTTCTAGTCCACCCCCGCTACCCAGGCAGGAGACTCTTGTCGACTTACGACCACAATGGAGCCCAAAATATCTGCTGCTATGTGAGACATTTGCTTTGCTCCATTTTACGACCTTTCTTGCCATTGTTGTTAAATGAATCTCAGCAGCTGTTCAGTTAGCAACCCGGTTGAAAAGTGAATCTGTCTTCTCCATCGACTTTGCTTGTCAGAAGGTCACAAAAGGGGATTCTGTGACCCCAGGTCAACTGCAATATGAATCAGTGGCTAAGAATCTGAATTTTGATCTCAGGACAATGGAGATGCTGCCACAGTCTGAGAAATGGTCATAAGTCACTTCTGCTGACTGCCGGTTGCCTGCAATTTAAGCTCACACCGACTACTTAGGTGATTCCATCCAGCCACCTCCTTCTCTGCCGTCCCCTTCTTCTTCTTTTGCCCTCTGTCGTTCCCAGCATGAGGCTCTTCTCCAGGGAGTTCTTCTTCCTTCTCCTTAGGTGGCCAAAGTCTTTGAGTTTCCTCTTCAGGATCTGGCCTTCTCAAGAGCAGTCAGGGTGGATCTCCTCTAGGACTGACCGGTTGGATGGCCTTGCAGTCCAAGGGACTCAATGCAGGAGTCTTCTTCTCCAGCACTAGAGTTCAAAGGCCTCCATCCTTTGGCGCTCAGCCTTCCTTATGGTCCAACTTTCACAGCCATCCATTGCAACTGGGAAAAAACCACAGCCTTGACTAGACGCCCTTGTGTTGGCAGGGTGTGATGTCTCTGCTTTTTAGGATGCTCTCTAGTTTTGCCATAGCAAATCTATTTTCTGGTTAGGTCTTATTTTGGGGGCAATACAGCACTAAATTTCATCCATCTGGCTGACTGGGGCTTTATAACTAATGAGGGTAAATTCTCCGCTACATCTCTAGTTCGGATGGATTTCTTGGTTTATGACCATTTTAAGACTGTGGGACGGGCTTTTTTAAAATGTGCCTCTAATTTCATTGTGATTTGAGTGCAATGACAATAAAGATTATGATTATTATTATCTAGCACGCCTTCCCTGGCTTGCTTGCCCGTTCAGATGGATGGCCTTCACCCGCAAGCCACGTTAACCGTGACCACGTTACGGTCCAACGTTTCACAGGCATCTATTTGCAACTGGGAAAACCACAGCCTTTGACCAGAGGTCTTCCAACTTGGCAACTGTCAGACTGGCGGACTTCAACTCCCAGAATCCTCCAGGCAGCAGAGCTGGCTGGAGGATTCTGGGAGTTGAAGTCCGCCAGTCTGACAGTTGCCATGGCAACTTCCTTCACCTATTGCAAATTGTGCAAAGTCTCTATACAAGCAGCGCTCATCCAATCTACCTTTGTTACACAAATACACACACACAAGCACAAAACAACAAACCCCCACAACCCCAATTGTGCCTCCCACCCCAAAGCCATGCAGGCCCTCCCTCCCTCTCTAGGCCTCGGCCTGTCCTGAGAGAAAAGGCCGCCGCTTCGCCATGGCAGTCAAAGTCCCCCCCCCCCCTCCCCAAAGAAGGCCCGGCCGGCCCTGCGCCTCCCCCGCCCGTCCTCGCTGCAGGGTCCCGGCTCCCCCTTCTCGTTCTCCCGCCCGCCCACCTCGCCCTCTCGCGGGCCCAGCCGCGGGTTGTAGACGAAGAAGCCGAGCAGGGACGGCGCCAGGAGTTTCTCCGACCCGGCCCCCGACTCCGCCGCCGCCGCCGAGGCCATCCTGCCGGAGGGGGCGGAGCAGAGCAACCGAGGCCTGCCCCGCCGTCCCGATCCCCGGCCTCGCCTGGCCCGCCCTGCCGCTGCGCGCGCTGTGCCCGGCCCGGCCGAGAGGGGAGCGTCTGTGATAGGCAGGCAGGCCGAGGCCGGAGCTAGCGACGAGGGGAAGCGGGAGGATGCGGTCACCTCGGGACTGCTCTGGAAGGGGAAGGGAAGGGAAAGGAAAAGAAGGAAGGAAGGGAGGCCTGGGCCGCCCAGTTCTTCTCTGGCTTTGCCATGAATAAAGTTTATTAAAAGTTTTAAAGTGAACCTAAGAACTAAGACGAAGGAGGGAGAGAGGTCGGGAAGGAGCGAAGGAGAAGAAAGAAAGAACAAGAAAGAGAGAGAGAGAAAGGAAAGGGAGGGAGGAAGGAAGGAGGAAAGAAAAAAGGAAGAAAAGAAAGAAGAAAGAAAAAGAAAGGAGGGAGAAAGAAGGGAGGGAGGACAAAAAAGAAAGGAAGAAGAAAGAAAGAGAAAGGGAGGGAGGGAGGAGGAATGAAAAAAAGAAGAAAAAGAAAGGAGAAAGAAAAAGTAAGAAAGAAAGGGAGGAAGGAGAACAGAAAAGAAAAAGGAAGAAGGAAAGAAGGAAGAAGAAAGAAAGAGAAAGGAGGGAGGGAGGAGGACAGAAAAAGGAAAGAAGAAAGAAAAAGAGAGAGAAAGGAAAGGAAGGAAGGAGGAAAGAAAAAAGCAAGAAAAAGAAAGAGGAAAAATAAGAGAGAGAAAGAAAGAAAGGGAGGGAGAACAGAAAAAGGAAAAGGAAAGGAAGGAAAGAAGGAAGAAGAAAGAGAAAGGAGGGAGGGAGGAGGACAGAAAAAGGAAAGGAAGAAGAAGAAAAAAGAGAAAGGAAAGGAAGGAAGGAGGAAAGAAAAAAGGAAGAAAAAGAAAGAAGAAAAAAAGTAAGAAAGAGAGAAACTAAGGGAGGGAGGGAGAACAGAAAAAGAAAAAGGAGGAAAGGAAGGAAAGAAGGAAGAAGAAAGAAAAAGAGAAAAAGGAAGGAAGAAAGAGGAACAATGAGGGAAGGAAGGAAAAAGAAGGAAAAAAAGAGGAAGGAAGAAGAAGGAAGAAAAGAAAAATACGCAAAAGCATTGCAAGAAAGAAAACTTCCAATATACCTCTGCAGCAAATACGATTGTAGAATTTATGAAATTATTTTAAAAGCTTACTTTCTGGCTTTATATATATTCATAAAAGTCACAACTCATTAATGCATTTTTTTTTCTATTTCATGCAGAAAGTTTATAAGGGGTTCCCGGTCAACAATAAATAAATAAATTCTTTCCTATAATCAAGGCAGTTAATTTAATTGTCTTTGCAATCATAGGGGTTAATGATGTGCTATAAACTACTAGGGCTTCTGCCTTTTTCAGTCACCAACTAGCAGAGATCCAGCAGACGAGCATTGACCCATTTCCTTACTAGCTTTGTTTTCATTTCTAGTTTGCATTGTTGACGCGACTTCAATAAAATTGCAATAAAATATATATTTAAAAAAAGAAAATCGACTCGAGGAAAGTGGAATTCAAACACGTTTATTTCTGTGCAAAAGCAAAATTGCTGACAATTTCAAATGCAAAAGAGAGGTTTATATCAGATTTTTATACTGTTTGCGTAAGAAGATTACAGTTTCATTCATTGGTTATTTACCGCTTCCCGGATTTGCTTACTACGCATGGACTCAACATCTACAGTAATCCTCAACCTATCGACCTATAAACGAGGCCAAAATTTCTGTGGCTAAGCAAAGCAGTGGCTAAGTAAGTTTTGACCCATTTTGCGATCTTGCCATGGTGGTTAAGTGTATCACAGCAGTTGTTAAGTTAGGAACACAGTCGTTCAGTCAATCTGGCTTTCCCGTTGACTTTGCTCGTCAGAAGGTCGCCCAAAGAGGACCGCATGACCCTGGGACACTGTTAATGCTGCTATTCAAAGAGAGACCTCTGTTGTAACACACAAGACGCTGACTCTGAAATTATCTTTATCCGGTAGCGTGAGGGAATTAACATTTGGAAATTGGAACAGGAAGCCCTCGAGATAACGACATGTTGAACGGTACAACAGAAGGTCCCAAATGACGTACGACCCTGTTTCAAAGTTACAACGGCTGCAATGCCTCTGTGGTCATCCTTATGACCAACCACAGGGATGGTGGCCTCCCCTTCATCCCACTCCATGGGGATGGATCCAAGAGTTGGGAAGGGGAGCATGAGATGCCTTGGGAGGGTGGGGGAGGCCTTGGGAGGACCAGAGCCTATGCTAGGCCTTCAAGGGCCTCCCCCACCCTGAAGCATCCCATGGTTCACTTAAGGACCTGTGTGCTTGTTTAATGAATCATTGGGGAGGGCAAGGATAGGGGGTCACCTTCAACTAACGACTGTCACAACCTGTTATGGCAGGCTCCATTACGGACTTGAGGACTATCTGTAGTAGCACACCACTGAATAGGAGGCAAAGCATAATAAAAGATCCTTGAGTTTGGAAGTTTTAAAGAGAACTCTTTCGGGACAGCAGAAGTTCTTCCATCACGCAAGCCACTTCTGGTCTTCTAAGACTGTACCATCTCCTGGAATTCTGTAATAAAAGGAGAAGCAGTTGGAAGGTTTTTGTTTTTTATTTGTTTATTTATTTTTAGTTACAAACACACAAAATACACAGAGAGAGAACTTAGACGTACACTACATTTACACAGTACATTGGAACTTCCCGTTCCTTCTAATAGCAGTTTCAAATCAGTACAATTCTCCGTATGTTACTTCCCCTTCTAATATATTTCATTTGAGTTTCACCATTTTTAACCTTCTTTTATTCATCTATCTGCTATATTGGGTGATTACCTCTAATGAATTTAAACTCTCGTGAGTGCATATATACATATGTTAATTCTCCTTAACTTCTATTTTTTGGGCTTTGTTGACTTCTTTCATTGATCCTTGTTTCTTTCTTCCATCCACCCATATCATTTTTCCCATATCTGATAATATTCTGTTTCTTCTTTTCCCTGGATTTCTTTTGTTAATTTGTCCATTTCGGCACAGTCTATAACCTTTCTTATTATTTCATCTTCGCTTGGTATCAATCTATTTTTCCATTTCTGAGCGAAGGCAGTCCTCGCCTCCGTAATTATGTGTAGAATTAAATACTGGATTTCTTTTTTTATATATATTTCATTGTCATTATTCCTAGTAAAAATACTTCTGGTTTCCAATCAGTGTTGACTCCTGTTATTGATTCTAGCCAATTTTTAATTTTTTCCCAATACTTTTTGGCTTCCTCACACATTCACCATATGTGTTAATATGTTCCGCGTGTTAATTCACGTTTAGTTGGAAGGTTTTTGAGTGGACTTCTCTACCATTCTCCAATAGAAGAGTTGAAGTAGAACTACTGTCCCACTTTCGTATCCAGAACTACTGTCCCACTTTCGTATCCAGAACTTCTAAACTCTTAATGGAGATCATGGTTGACGTTGCGCAAAATTTAGAGTCAACAATAAATTGTGTGTGTTGAGGATATCTCCGTTAGGAGACAGAGAGTTGTGCAACGGAATTTGCAGCAAGAGATACGTTGCTAGAAGGCACACCAATAGTCACACCAATAGTCACAGACACTAATGGTAAAAACAAGTAGACTTTACTTGTGATGGAAAAATAAACTACTTCTTCACAAACAGTGATAGTCGGTCTTGAATCAAAATACAGTCGATAACTCAAACAGTTTGGCTTACAGTTGCCTAATCCACGATCCTTCTGGCTCCTTCGCCTTTCACTGATCTAACCTGACATCCAGAGTCTTCATCCATGAGATCAGCAATCTAAACATTGCTTCTGGCTCCCTCTTATAGCAAATTGAGGAAGCAGCAGCCAATTACATTACACTGCCTCAGTTAAAGCTACAGAGGCTAATTACAATCATGGCTTATATATATATATATTGCCAACCCAGCACTAGGATTATAGTCCCAACAGTGTGCCCGAACGAATCCGAGTCAACCAACTCATACCTTCAGCTCCAACCTTTCCATCTCCATCATGGTCTCCTGCCGCCAGAAATTTTTCAATTTCTGTCGCTGTTAAGGAGCGAGCCCCGGGCTCAAACCTCTGGAGGAAGTATCTAGGGAGAGGAGAAGAAAAGCAATGTCAAGTGGGGATATTCTTTTGAGCCGAGTCGATAAGTAAGGAATCCCAAACAAAACTCTAGCTCAGTGGTTCTCAACCTTCCCAATGCCGCTACCCTTTAATACAGTTCCTCATGTTGTGGTGACCCCCAACCATAAAATTGGTGTCTCTTATAAAATATGCGTTTTGCGATGGTCTTAGGCGGCCCCTGTAAAAGGGTCCTTTGACCCCCAAAGGGATCACGACTCACAGGATGAGAACTAGCTCAATGTTTTCCTACCTTGGCAACTTTAAGTGGTGTGGACTTCTATTCCAGGAATTCCATGCTTGGCTGGGCAATTCTAGGAGTTGAAGTCCACACCACTTAAAGTTGCTGAATTTTGCATTTTGTCTTTTTATTTGGCTTTCCACTAAGTCTTTTGTCAATGTCTTATTTTGATTTAACGAGATATATGATGAGAGAGGTTAGTACAGCCATGTGGGTAGAGCCAAGAGTTCAAGAAATATTCTTACATGCCTAAAAAGCTTTTAAATTCAAAGCTGTTTGCCTTTTACACCCAAAGTTTTCGCATTGTGTAAATGCAATTTTAAATGAGAAACCAGAGACCTGCAGTACTATTTCAGACAATCCTAATCAGGAAGGATTTCATTTCATTTCATTTCTTTCTATTTTATTTCATTTCATTTCATTTCTATTTTGTTTCGTTTCATTTCATTTCATTTTTGTTTTATTTTATTTTTATTCATTGCTATTTTATTTCATTTCATTTCTATTTTGTTTTGTTTTGTGTCATTTCTATTTTATTTCATTTTTATTTTATTTTATTTTATTTTCAGACTTTATTTCTATACACCTCCCAAGTAAAAGCAACCAGGGTTGTACCTACTCAGAATATGTTTAAAGAACAAGAGAAGAAAATTGTGGCGCTTCCTTACTTTAACTCGTCTTCTTCGATAAATCCACTTTGATTGCAGTCTAAGATTTTGAAAATGTCCTTGATTTGGTTGATGCTCTTTTTGGACATCCCAGTAAGCTGGAAGAATTTTCTGTGGTTGAAACTATCTGGAGCTAGGAAGAGAAGACGAAGAATTAAAAAGGACTACTGGAAGGTAGAACTTTGGAGAAAGGAGGATAACTTCTCTTCCTCCTCCTCTCTGCCCTCCTGGTCTTATATCTAGAAGAAGAGAATAACAGAGTTGGAACGGACCTTGGAGGTCTTCTAATCCAACCCCCTGCTCAAGCAGGAGACCCTATAACAGTTCAGACAAATGGCTGTCCAACATCTTCTTAAAGACTTGCAGTGTTGGGGCATCCACAACTTCTGGAGGCAACTTCTGTTCCACTGATTCATTGTTCTCAATGTCAGGAAATTTCTCCTCGGTTCTAAGTTGCTTCTCTCCTTGATTAGTCTCCACCCATTGCTTCTTGTTCTGCCTTCAGGTGCTTTGGAGAATAGCTGGACTCCCTCTTCTTTGGGGCAGCCCCTGAGATATTGGAAGACTGCTATCATGTCTCCCCTGGTCCTTCTTTTTATTAAACTAGACATACCCAGTTCCTGCAACCGTTCTTCATATGTTTTAGTCTCCAGTTCTCTAATCATCTTTGTTGCTCTTCTCTGCACTCTTTCTAAAGTCTCCACATCTTTTTTACATCATGGCAACCAAAACTGAATGCAGTATTGACTAATTGATCTCACTGTCAAGAAATTTCTCCTCAGTTCTAAGTTGCTTCTCTCCTTGATTAGTTTCCACCCATTGCTTCTTGTCCTGCCCTCAGGTGCTTTGGAGAATAGCTTGACTCCCTCTTCTTTGGGGCAGCCCCTGAGATACTGGAAGACTGCTATCATGTCTCCCCTGGTCCTTCTTTTTATTAAACTAGACATACCCAGTTCCTGCAACCGTTCCTCATATGTTTTAGCCTCCAGTCCCCTAAACCTCTTGGTTGCTCTTCTCTGCACTCTTTCTAGAGTCTCCACATTATTTTTATATTGCAGCGATCAAAACTGGATGTTCTTCATACATTTTAACATCCAGTCCCCTAATCATCGTTATTGCTTTGTTGTATGCATTCTACTATTAAAGATGCTCAGTTTTATAAAACCTCTGTGTGCAAGAAAAAGTAGACCACAAAAAAATCAAAAACACAGACTGACAATTTTAAAAAAGAAAGCCAAGTCTAGGGGGTCCTAATCCACATCTGGACATTGGTAGAAGCCGACTGTCTTCAATTCTTATTAAGAATCAAAATGATTAGTTAGAAAGCCTGCTTGTTAGCCAGATAATCATGCTAGAACTATGATAGAAACACCTCGATTCAAGAGATAATTTTGGACAGACATTAATTAAGTGGCCAGCCTCACCCAATTTTGAAGGGATCAAGATACAGTTAAAATGCAAGACACCTTCATTACTAAATAATTAATAATTGCCTAATAATTTCTTCGTTGCCAGACCTGCCCTGTGTCTAGATGCTGGAAATTCAACTCTGTTTGTAAATTTCTCAATCAAAGACTCACAAAACCAGGCTACCTCTGAGCTTTTGGTCAGAGCTAATAAAGCAACTCTTAATTTATTTACCCCGACGTCATCTTACCTTGACAATCTTGGAGTGCGGCAGCAATATCTGAAAGACTAAGGAAGTCACTTATGCTCATCTTGGATCTTGCCAAAGGAAGGTGTAGCAAAGCAGTACTATAAGGGAAGAAAAAGCAGTATTTTCACTAAGCAGTGCTAAGAGAAAGAAGATGAATAAAAAGAAGAAATAGCTTCTTACAAATTGCCTTACAAATGTCTCCATAACCAGTGGAATCATTCATCAATCACTCTTATCAATCATATTGAAATAGTGCTTCCATTCTTCCTTCCTTCCTTCCTTCCTTCCTTCCTTCCTTCCTTCCTTCCTTCCTTCCTTCCTTCCTTCTCACCTACCTACCTACCTACCTACCTTCCTTCCTTCCTTCCTTCCTTTCTTCCTACCTTCCTACCTACCTCCCTACCTTCCTACATTATTACCTTCCTTCCTCCCTCCCTCCCTTTTTTCCTCCCTTCCTTCTCACCTACCTACCTATCTACCTACCTTCCTTCCTACCTACCTACCTACCTACCTACCTACCTACCTACCTACCTTCTTTCCTACCTACCTTCCTACCTACCTATCTACCTTCCTTCCTACCTACCTACCTTCCTTCCTTCCTTCCTACCTACCTACCTACCTACCTACCTACCTACCTACCTTCCTCCCTTCCTCCCTTCCTCCATTCCTCCATTCCTCCCTTCCTCCCTACCTACCTCCCTACCTCCCTACCTTCCTACATTATTACCTTCCTTCCTCCCTCCCTCCCTTTTTTCCTTCCTCCCTCCCTCCCTCCATCATCAGATTAAGTACCAGAATTTTTCAGATTTGTACTCCATCTAAGTCCCAATAATTCCATCCCAATTCAGAGTGGAGGCACTTCTGTGAGATGCTTTTATTTGATTATTTGTGTGTCTCCTTTACACCATTCCTCAAAGGCAAATGACAAACGCTGGTCTCTCCTTTCTACTTACTTTTCCCTCTTCGGATTCCCAGAGCAGGGATGACGGAGTCCCAAAGCGCGAATAATTTCTAGCGAGGCTTCACCCTTGGCGAACGCTTCCCTACCTAATTTATATAAGACTCAACGGGGGACAATAGCGACTCGGGTTACCTTTCCGTGGATTAGGTGCATCATTTGAGACTGCGCTCAGGTGTCGCGTTTAACTAATGAACTGGGTTTTGTCTTCCCCCGTCTATTTATACCCAAGGGTTCCAAGTAACACCCCCCACTCCCAACGAAAGAAGACTCAAAGGCTTGAAGTTCGTCAAAGATAAGACGAGGATTCCTACGGAGGGGGAAAAACTACAGACTCCCAATGAGAGCAGGAGGTCAAAGAGTGCATTGTCCTGTTGGTTGACACAATTGTTCTTTCGAGATATCAAAAGATAAAATCAGAAAAAAACAACTCACCAGCCAACATCTGTCAGGGTCCCAAGTAAGATGCCCAATGATAAAAGACTCTTAAGGCTTGAACTTCCTCAAAGTTCCATTTTATGGAACTTGAAGTTCCAGCACCAACAAGTCCATCCCGTGGTCCAATCAAAGCACCATCCCAACTGTAGACATGCCTCCCGGTGCCAACCCTGCATTGGCAGGGCAAGATGCCCTTGACACCCTGAGAAAGAAGGTCACAAGGGCATCTTCCCCGGCCAACGCAGGGTTGGAACCGGGAGGCATGTCCAGTTGGGATGGCGCTTTGATTGGGCCACGGGATGAACCTGTGGTTGCTGGGCAAGGACTTGAACTTCCCTTTGGGTGGGGAAAACCTGGAAACTTTCAGATTTGGCCAACATCACATCTCTAATCAAAATGGAACTTTGAGGGAGCTCAAGCCTTCAAGTCTTTTGTCGTTGGGCGTCTTACTTGGAAGCCTGACAGATGTTGGCTGGTGAGTTGCCTCTTTCTGATTTATCTCTCGATATCTCGAAAGAACAATTGTGTCAACAACGGGACAATGCACTATTTGAGCTCCTGCTCTGATTGGGGGGAGAGGGGGTCTGTGTTCCCCCCCCCACCCTCCGTAGGAATGCTTGTCTTATCAATACTCAGGTAGATTCTTGATCCCGAGGGGTCAGAAAACCTTCCAAGCAGAGATGTAGAAATCGGGGACTTCCAACTGTGAAATAACTATTTGTGCAATCTCGTCCTTCGGCAATGATTTGCAAAGGATGAAATGGTTCAAAAGAACGAATTAGTAAGGAGCCCAGAAAATCAAGTAAAGTACGTGAAATGAACCCGTTTGGTCTCGTGGTGAAGGTGCCGGGCTAGAAAAGCAGGAGATAGTGAGTTCTAGTCCCACTTTAGGCATAAAAAGCTGTCTGGATGGGTGTGAGCTGATCACCAGGAGAACGTGAGTTCTAGTCCTTCCTTAATCATGAAAGATGGCTGGCTGACTTTGGGCCAATCACTAGGAGATGGTGAGTTCTAGTCCCATCTTCGGCATGAAAGCCAACTGGATGACTTTGGGCTAATCCCTAGGAGATGGTGAGTTCTAGTCCCACTTTAGGCATGAAAGCCAACTGGATGACTTTGGGCCAATCCCTAGGAGATGGTGAGTTCTAGTCCCACTTTAGGCATGAAAGCCAACTGGATGACTTTGGGCCAATCCCTAGGAGATGGTGAGTTCTAATCCCATCTTTGGCATGAAAGCCAACTGGATGACTTTGGGCCAATCACTAGGAGATGGTGAGTTCTAATCCCATCTTCGGCATGAAAGCCAACTGGATGACTTTGGGCCAATCCCTAGGAGAAAGTGAGTTCTAATCCCATCTTCGGCATGAAAGCCAACTGGATGACTTTGGGCCAATCCCTAGGAGATGGTGAGTTCTAATCCCACTTTAGGCATGAAAGCCAACTGGATGCCTTTGGGCCAATCCCTAGGAGAAAGTGAGTTCTAGTCCCACCTTAGGCATGAAAGCCAACTGGATGACTTTGGGCCAATCCCTAGGAGAAAGTGAGTTCAAGTCCCATCTTCGGCATGAAAGCCAAATGGATGACTTTGGGCCAATCTCTAGGAGATGGTGAGTTCTAGTCCCACCTTAGGCATGAAAGCCAACTGGATGACTTTGGGCCAATCCCTAGGAGAAAGTGAGTTCTAATCCCAGTTTAGGCATGAAAGCCAGCTGGATGACTTTGGGCCAATCCCTAGGAGATGGTGAGTTCTAGTCCCACTTTAGGCATGAAAGCCAACTGGATGACTTTGGGCCAATCCCTAGGAGAAAGTGAGTTCTAATCCCACTTTAGGCATGAAAGCCAGCTGGATGACTTTGGGCCAATCCCTAGGAGATGGTGAGTTCTAGTCCCACCTTAGGCATGAAAGCCAACTGGATGACTTTGGGCCAATCCCTAGGAGAAAGTGAGTTCTAATCCCATCTTCGGCATGAAAGCCAACTGGATGACTTTGGGCCAATCCCTAGGAGATGGTGAGTTCTAATCCCATCTTCGGCATGAAAGTCAACTGGATGCCTTTGGGCCAATCCCTAGGAGATGGTGAGTTCTAGTCCCATCTTCGGCATGAAAGTCAACTGGATGACTTTGGGCCAATCCCTAGGAGATGGTGAGTTCTAATCCCACCTTAGGCATGAAAGCCAACTGGATGCCTTTGGGCCAATCCCTAGGAGAAAGTGAGTTCTAGTCCCACCTTAGGCATGAAAGCCAACTGGATGACTTTGGGCCAATCCCTAGGAGAAAGTGAGTTCAAGTCCCATCTTCGGCATGAAAGCCAACTGGATGACTTTGGGCCAATCCCTAGGAGATGGTGAGTTCTAATCCCATCTTCGGCATGAAAGCCAACTGGATGACTTTGGGCCAATCCCTAGGAGAAAGTGAGTTCAAGTCCCATCTTCGGCATGAAAGCCAACTGGATGACTTTGGGCCAATCTCTAGGAGATGGTGAGTTCTAATCCCACTTTAGGCATGAAAGCCAACTGGATGACTTTGGGCCAATCCCTAGGAGATGGTGAGTTCTAGTCCCACCTTAGGCATGAAAGCCAACTGGATGACTTTGGGCCAATCACTAGGAGATGGGGAGTTCTAGTCCCATCTTCGGCATGAAAGTCAACTGGATGACTTTGGGCCAATCCCTAGGAGAAAGTGAGTTCTAGTCCCATCTTCGGCATGAAAGCCAATTGGATAACTTTGGGCCAATCACTAGGAGATGGTGAGTTCTAATCCCACTTTAGGCATGAAAGCCAACTGGATGACTTTGGGCCAATCACTAGGAGATGGTGAGTTCTAGTCCCATCTTCGGCATGAAAGCCAACTGGATGACTTTGGGCCAATCCCTAGGAGATGGTGAGTTCTAGTCCCATCTTCGGCATGAAAGCCAATTGGATAACTTTGGGCCAATCACTAGGAGATGGTGAGTTCTAATCCCACTTTAGGCATGAAAGCCAACTGGATGACTTTGGGCCAATCACTAGGAGATGGTGAGTTCTAATCCCTCTTTAGGCATGAAAGCCAACTGGATGACTTTGGGCCAATCCCTAGGAGAAAGTGAGTTCTAGTCCCACTTTAGGCATGAAAGCCAACTGGATAACTTTGGGCCAATCACTAGGAGAAAGTGAGTTCTAGTCCTGCCTTAAGCATGAAAGCCAGCTGGGTGAGCCAGTCCCCCTCCTTCAGCCCAACCCACCTCACAGGGTTATTGTTGTCATGGAAATTACTGTAGTAGTCGGAGGAAGGTGTGTTGGATATGTTCACTTGCCTTGAGTTGTTGGTAAGAACAATAATGGCAGGATCTAAACAAGCAAGCAAAGAGAAGATTGGATGAAATCTCATCCCAGAGTTCCGGATGATGCGAATCCTATCCGAAAGGTTGGTCTCCAAAGTGAAGCAGAATTGCATTTCAGAACGAAGGAGATCCTTCCGTGCAGGTGACAATCTATAGTTACTGGCGCTTCTTTATTCATTGATGATAGCTTTCATCTCAAGCCTTGCTTTCTGCCTCCCTTAATTAGAATAATGACATCATTGGGGTCAGCCGCACTAACGAGAGGGCAGTTTAATTAAAAGGTAAAGGTTCACACATCTTGCACATCTGTGCTAGTCGTTCCTGACTCTAGGGGGGGGTGATCATCTGTTTCAAAGCCGAAGAGCCAGCGCTGTCCGAAGACGTCTCCGTGGTCATGTAGCCGGCAAGACTCAACGCCGAAGGCACCCAGAACGCTGTTCCCTTCCCACCCAAGGTGGTTCCTATTTTTCTACGTGCATTTTTAGATGCTTTCGAACCGCCAGGTTGGCAGAAGCTGGGACAAGTCACGGGAGCTCACTCCGTTACGCGGCCCTAGGGATTCGAACTTCCAAACTGCCAACCTTTCTGATCGACAAGCTCAGCGTCTTAGCCACTGAGGCACCATGTCCCTGCAGTTTAATTACCTCTCTCCATAAATGGACCCTGAAATAACAGAATAACACAAGCGGTGGAAGGGACCTTGGAGGTCCAACCCTCTTCTCAAGGCAGGCGGTTCTATACCATTCAGGCCAAATGGTTGTCCAGCCTCTTCTTTAAAACCTCCCAGGTTGGAGCCCCCACAACTTCTGGAGGAAAGTTGTTCCACTGATCAATTGTTCTCCCTGTCAATCTTGGTTCTAGGTTGTTTCTCTCCTTGATTAGTTTCCATCCTTCGTTCCTTGTCTTGCCTTCTGGTCCTTTGGAAAATAGGTTCATCCCCTCTTCTTTGTGGCAGCCCCTCAAATAATGGAATACAGCTACCATCCTAGTCCTTCTTTTCACTAGACTAGACAAAGGCAATTCCTGCAACTGTTCTTCATATGTTTTTAGCCACCTCTTCTACTTCAATCCCCTGGCTATGATAGGGGTCCTTATAACATCCCAGACAGATGATTTTCTGGCCTTTTCTTGAAAACCTCCAGAGATCATTTGTCAAGTAACAGAACAGCAGAACTGGAAGGGATCTTAGAGATCTTCTAGTCCAACCACCTTTGCTCAAGGCAGGACACCTTATCTGAGCCACTTTCCTGCTTTGGAATATTAAAAGGAAACCAATGCTAGCAAATAATATACTGTACATTTTCCTGGTGAGTCTTTTTCAAGATGGAGACTCAACCATTTGTCTGAAGTGGTGTACGGTTTCCTGCCTAGGCAGGGGGTTGGACTAGAAGACCTCCAAGGTCCCATTCAACTCTGCTATTGTATTGTATTGTATTGCATTGTCTCCTGCTTGAGCAGGAGGTTGGACTAGAAGACCCCCAAGGTCCCTTCCAATTCTGTTATTCTATTCACAAAGGTAGAATAGAACAGAATAACAGAGTCGGAAGGGACCTTGGAGGTCTTCTAGTCCAACCCCCTGCTTAGGCAAGAAACCCTACACCACGACAATACTACAGGCATGCCTTCTTTGTAGGAAAATGTCCACATCAGAGACATTTTTTGGAGTAACATTATCGTTCCAGACGCTTGGGGAGATGTAAGATTCTGCTCGATGCGCAGTTGGAATGCTCTAGCTGCCGTTTGATATTCTCCACCTGGGGATGGCCAAAACAGATTGTCTAGAATCACCATGGCGACGCCGTAACCGTATCTCACCGCTGGGGCGGTCGGTGATGTAATCGGGGAGAGCCATCCTTAAATGGTTGAATTATTTAGTTTTTTCTCCTTGCGCTCAACACGTAGATGGCCCTAAAGATTAAGGGAGGATTAACCATCTAGAAAAGAGCTCGTAAGGATGGCTGGAAAAAGAATTGAGCGGTGCACAATTGATTGACCCCTCCAACATGCTGTTGGCCACCGACTGAAAATAATCGTCTCCGCACCCAGAGAACCGAGATTGTGGTAACGTTGAAAGGAAGACTTGCTTAGGATAGCAGGACAAGCAGAAATAGTCCTTGGTTATAGGCAAGGTAACCAGACCTCCAACCCACCCAGCAATGATATTACAGATGAACGGAGTTGGAAGGGACTTTGCAGGTCATCTAGTCCAACCCCTTCCCCAAGCAGGTGGCTTTGTGGGAGTGGCTTGCTGGCCATGGGACCGGGTGGGCATGGCCAACTTGTAGTTTGATGAAGAGAAGGACCAGGGGAGACATGATAGAAGTCTTCCGATATCTCAGAGGGTGCCACAAAGAAGAGGGAGTCAAACTATTCTCCAAGGCACCTGAGGGCAGGACAAGAAGCAATGGGTGGAAACTAATCAAGGAGAGAAGCAACTTAGAACTGAGGAGAAATTTCCTGACAGTCAGAACAATTAACCTCTGGAACAGCTTGCCTCCAGAAGTTGTGAATGCCCCAACCCTGGAAGTCTTTAAAAAGATGTTAGATAGCCATTTGTCTGAAATGGTAGAAGGTTCCTGCCCACGCAGGGGGTTGGACTAGAAGACCTCCAAGGTCCCTTCCAACTCTGCTATTGTATAAAATCAGAAAAAGACAACTCACCAGCCAACATCTGTCAGGGTCCCAAGTAAGACGCCCAATGACGAAAGACTCTTAAGGCTTGAACTTCCTCAAAGTTCCATTTTATGGAACTTGAAGTTCCAGCACCAACAAGTCCATCCCGTGGTCCAATCAAAGCACCATCCCAACTGTAGACATGCCTCCCAGTGCCAACCCTGCATTGGCAGGGCAAGATGCCCTTGACACCCTGAGAAAGAAGGTCACAAGGGTATCTTCCCCGGCCAACGCAGGGTTGGAACTGGGAGGCATGTCCAGTTGGGATGGCGCTTTGATTGGGCCACGTGATGAACCTGTGGTTGCTGGGCAAGGATTTGAACTTCCCTTTGGGTGGGGAAAACCTGGAAACTTTCAGATTTGGCCAATATCACATCTCTAATAAAAATGGAACTTTGAGGAAGCTCAAGCCTTCAAGTCTTTTGTCGTTGGGCGTCTTACTTGGAAGCCTGACAGATGTTGGCTGGTGAGTTGTCTCTTTCTGATTTATCTCTCGATATCTCGAAAGAACAATTGTGTCAACAACGGGACAATGCCCTATTTGAGCTCCTGCTCTGATTGGGGGGAGAGGGGGTCTGTGTTCCCCCCCCCCACCCTCCGTAGGAATGCTTGTCTTATCAATACTCAGGTAGATTCTTGATCCCGAGGGGTCAGGAAACCTTCCAAGCAGAGATGTAGAAATCGGGGACTTCCAACTGTGAAATAACTATTTGTGCAATCTCGTCCTTCGGCAATGATTTGCAAAGGATGAAATGGTTCAAAAGAACGAATTAGTAAGGAGCCCAGAAAATCAAGTAAAGTACGTGAAATGAACCCGTTTGGTCTCGTGGTGAAGGCGCCGGGCTAGAAAAGCAGGAGATGGTGAGTTCTAGTCCCACTTTAGGCATAAAAAGCTGTCTGGATGGGTGTGAGCTGATCACCAGGAGAACGTGAGTTCTAGTCCTTCCTTAATCATGAAAGATGGCTGACTTGACTATGAGTTTTATATTACAATACTATTTTTGCGTTCTATGAAAAATTTTGTTGCTCCATATAGACCAGATTTTTAATCAAGAACACCCCCCCCCCCCGGTCAATGGTGTCCCACTTTACCAATGTTAAAATCTGGTCACCTTAGTTATGGGATATGTAGAATGGAATGGAGTGGAGTGGAGTGGAGTAGAAATAACAGAGTTGGAAGGGACCTTGGAGGTCTTCTAGTCCAACCCCCTGCCTAGGCAGGAAACCCTACACCACTTCAGACAAATGGTTGTCCCGTCTCTTCTTAAAAACTTCCAGTGTTGGAGCGTTCACAACTTCTGGAAGCAAGTTGTTCCATTTTTATTTTGTACTTGCTTGTTTTCTTACAGATGTCTCACCACCCTAACTAGGTAACCCTAACTAGGTAACACCCTAACTATGTCTTTAACTATGGAGGAAAGGGCACCTTTGGAAAAAGAGTTGATGCCTTCTCTTGTGAGCCGCTAGTGGCCAGCGGAGCTGCCAGCAGATTCGGACAATGAGGAGGTTGGGGAGAGACCTCCAAAGTGAGACTTTGAATCGGGTAGACTTCCTTGCCGTCAATCAGTCCGTTGGCCCAGCGCATGTTGATATGGCCCCTCATTTAGGCCATACTTCAGATACAGATGTTACGAGCTTCTGATTCCTTAATATGATTTACGATGGACCAGAGTTACCAATCTGGCAGAAGACCTCCAACCCACCCAGCAATGATATTACAGATGAACGGAGTTGGAAGGGACTTTGCAGGTCATCTAGTCCAACCCCCTGCCCAAGCAGGGGACTTTGTGGGAGTGGCTTGCTGGCCATGGGACTGAGTGGGCGTGACCAACTTGTAAAATGTGGTGAAACTCACTTAACAACGCTCTTGCTTAGCCAGCAAAATGTTGGCTCAGGAACTCTGGCATTTGAAGCACGCAAGTCTTAAAGCTGTTGAGTTACAAGACCCTTGTAACACCCCTAACCCTTTAGAAAAAACAAACCCAGGGGCATTCAAACTTGACAGCTTTAAGGCTTGTGGACTTCGACTCCCAGAATTCCTCCTCCAGTCATGTTGGCTCAGGAACTCTGGCATTTGAAGCAAGCAAGTCTTAAAGCTGTCAAGATACAAGACCCTTGCATTCCTCACCCTTTAGAAAGAAAACCCATCAGGGGTGTTCAAACTTGACAGCTTTAAGACTTGTGGACTTCGACTCCCAGAATCCCTCCTCTCGTTCTTCATCTTGATGATGGGCGGACGGGCCGGGGGGAGGGAGCTGGAACCGGTTCTAAATGGCACCGTGGATTGGTGGAACCTCTTCTAGAGAAGAGCTTAGAACTGGCAGGAACCCAACCCAGCTTATAATGCTCACCTCACCGAGGTGTCTTAATACACCCAACCGATGAAAGGAAACCTCCAATTTCTTTTTTCCCTTGGGCTCCTGCTTTGTCCTGCTTTTGATGTAGGGAGCCCTTTTAATTATGAATTTTACAACAATAGACAATAATAAAGGTCGAACAGTGCGTTGGGAGTTAACACAGTTCCCGAGTAGTAAGAAACAACTTGCTGGCCACCGTCAATGCCGTTTCGCTGTATAAAATGTATAAATAAATAGTTGACTTGCAATACGAAAGGTTGTTGTACAATACAATTGGCTTGGTCTTCCCTTGACTTGCTTTAACCCTTTGTAACCAGGACTACGAACTCTGGAAGAGAAAAGAAGAAAGGAAGGAGGGGAAAGGCGGAGAGGGGGATAGGAAAGGAAGGGAGAAAGGAAGGGAAGGGAAGGAAAAGAAAGGAAAGTGAAGAGGAGGAAAGGAGAGAGGCAAGGAAGGGAAGGGAAGAGAAGAGAAGACAAGAGAAGAGAAAGGAAAGGAAAGGAAAGGAAGAGAAAGGAAGGAAGGGAATGTGAAGAAGCGGGAAGGAAAGGAAGGGAAGGGAAGAGAAGGGAAAGGAAGGGAAGGGAAAGGGAAGGGATGGGAAGGAAATATTATATTATTGTGACTCTTGTCTAACAGATTAACAGAGTCGGAAGGGACCTTGCAGGTCATCAAGTCCAACCCCCCTGCCCAAGCAGGAGACCCTACATCTGCCTCTCCCTAGGATTGAACTCACAACCTCCTGATTGGGAGGCGAGATATTTCTTTCTTTCTTTCTTTCTTTCTTTCTTTCTTTCTTTCTTTCTTTCTTTCTTTCTTTCTTTCTTTCTTTCTCTCTCTCTCTCTCCCTCCCTCCCTCCCTAACTCACTTCTTTCTTTCTTTCTTTCTTTCTTTCTTTCTTTCTTTCTTTCTTTCTTTCTTTCTTTCTTTCTTTCTTTCTTTCTTTCTTTCTTTCTTTCTTTCTAACAGATTAACCGAGTTGGAAGGGACCTTGCAAGTCATCTCATCCAACCCCCTGCCCAAGCAGGAGACCCTACATCTGCCTCTACCTAGGATTGAACTCACAACCTCCTGCTTGTGAGGCAAGAGCTCCTCCTCAAGTCCATCAATTATTTTGGATAGCTGATCCTGAAGAAAACAGAGCTTCTATCCATTTCGAGTCACTGGGTTGTTTTAGTGATTCATGGATATCAATGTATGACATAGCCTTCGGAATTAATCCCAGTTATTGTCTCCGTATCAAGACAGCAGGCGTAACGCTGACCTCCCTCTACATCCCTGGGCCTACCACCCTTTCCCCTCCACTATCTGTCTCTGAGTCCTGTATTTCTCCCCCACCACCACCTTATAGTTTTTAAATTTTAAATAGCCTCGTTTTAATATTTTAATTATTGACGGCCCATCATGCTGGACACCGGAGAACGGAGATCAGGGAAGTTTTCCTTACCGTCCACGCCAATTTTGCCATCTCCATCGGTGTCACCTGCTCTCAGGAACTCTAGGGTCTCCTTGTCGGTCAAAGCCCTGGCTTTCCCGTCAAAATTCTGCAGGAAATTCCTAATGAACAGATAAGAGCAGATACAGATGAACTGAGTTGGAAGGGACCTTGCAGGTCATCTAGTCCAACCCCCTGCCCAAGCAGGAGACCCTACACCTGCCTCTACCTAGGATCGAACTCACTACCTCCTGATTGGGAGGCGAGAGCTCTACCTCTAGGCCACAGCCTGCTGGCCAACAGCACTTAGACTTATATACCGCTTCCAAGTGTTTTACAGGGTCAGCCTCTTGCCCCTCAATAATCTGGGAGTTGTGGTCTGCCAGTGGCTAGAGGAGCTGGCAGCAGATTCAGACAGTGAGGAGGGTTGGGGAGGAACCTGGGCCAGTCCTGGAGTCTGGGGAAGGCTCTGAGGAGGGCTCTGTGTCAGGCAGAGAGGAGACCAGGGCCGTATGCCAGCTATCAACTGCCTTTGGAGTCAGACATCAGGGAGGCAGAAGAACAGCTGGAGCCTGTTCCCAGGGTGCGCATGCGCAGAGCTGGGAACAGCTAAAGGACAGGGGTCCACTTGGGAGAAAGGCTGCAGGTGGACGATGAATGGCCCCTCCCAGAGGAAATAAAAGAGGAGTGAAAGGGGAGTGGAGTTTGCAGGAGACCATTAGTTCGCTTCATTGGTTGGTGACTCTCCGAGACTCCTGGCCAAGTTATGCAGAGATCGGCCTGGCAGCTCTCCAAGCCAGATAAGGTCTGTGACCGTAAATCCTCCCTTGAAAGACTTTGCTAGACATGAGAAGAATTCACAGTAAACTAACAAAAGGGGTTTGCTTCCTGCTCTTGGGCAACCTAGGTCAAAACACTGGCTCCTCATTTTACTGACCTCGGAAGGGTGGAAGGCTGAGTCAACCTTGAGCCGGTCGGGATCGAACTCCTGGCAGTGGGCAGAGCCAGCCTGAAGTTCTACATTCTAACCACTGCAGCTAATCAGCAGTAGCTCTTAGACTTATCTACCACTCAAAATCTTGCCCCCAACAATCTGGGTCCTCATTTTACCGACCTCAGAAGAATGGAAGGCTGAGTCATAATTAGATCTGGGCAATTTTTTTGTGAGAAAAGAGACAAACACTGGTGTCCAGTTAAAAAAATATATATATAAACCACAATTGTGTGCTGCAAACAGCTATAAATGTGGGCTAGTTTGTCGCAACTTCAAAACTGGATGGTAAGTCTCTTTTGGGGTGTCCATCATCCTGGCCAAACTCAGCGACCGGTCGTTAAGAGAGAATGAGGCTGTACACAGGATGGATTATGTGTTTGTACTTGGAAATGGCCGCTTGGGACCTTAATCGGTGGGGACAAGAGATGTTTCCTAAGATGGACTCACTTCAGTTCGTCTTCCTCAATGTAGCTGCTCTTATCCTGGTCAAGGACTCCAAATACTTTTGCTAGCTGATCCTTGGATTTGGTGTGCAAACCGGTTTTGGCGAAGAAGGTCTTGCAGCTGAAGGAATTGGGAGCTGCGGAAAAGGGAACCGAGAGAGGGAATGACAAAGGAGACCAAATATCAGGAGAGGAAGAGACGGCATGGAAGAACAGAGTGGGAAAGGACCCTGGAGGTCTTCTAGGTCAACCCAGGGCTGACATTCAATTTGTTTTTTTTACTACCGGTTCTATGGGTGTGGCTTGGTGGGTGTGGCATGGCATGGCAGGGAAAGGATACTGCAAAATCTCCATTCCCACCCCACTCTCGGGCCAGCCAGAGGTGGCATTTGCCGGTTCATTGAACTACTCAATTTTTCTGCTACTGGTTCGCCGAACTATTCAAAATTTCCGCTACCGGTTTTCCGAACTACTCAAAATTTCTACTACAGGTTCTCCAAACCACTCAAAATTTCTGCTACAGGTTTTTCAAACTACTCAAAATTTTCGCTATCGGTTCTCTGAACTATTCAAAATTTCCACTACCGGTTCTCCGAACTACTCAAAATTTCTACTACAGGTTCTCCAAACTACTCAAAACTTCTGCTACTGGTTCTCCAAACCACTCAAAATTTCTGCTACAGGTTCTTCAAACTACTCAAAATTTCCACTACCGGTTCTCCAAACTACTCAAAATTTCCGCTACCAGTTCTCCGAACTACTCAAAATTTCTACTACAGGTTCTCCAAACTACTCAAAACTTCTGCTACGGGTTCTTCAAACTACTCAAAACTTCTGCTATGGGTTCTCCAAACTACTCAAAATTTCTGCTACGGGTTCTTCAAACTACTCAAAATTTTCGCTATCGGTTCTCCGAACCACTCAAAATTTTCGCTACTGGTTCTCCAGAACCTGTCAGAACCTGCTGGATTTTACCCCTGGTCCAACTCCTTGCTGGAGCAGGAGATCCTAGATCATTCTGGACAAACAGCTGTCTGGTCTCTTCTTAAAATCCTTCAGTGATGAAGCAGTCACAACTTCTGGAGGCCAGCTGTTCCACTGGTTCATTGTCCTCACTGTTAGGAAATCCCTCCTCAGTTCTAGGTTGCTTCTCTCCTTGATTAGTTGCTTCTTGTCCTTGTCTTGTCTTCTGCTGGTTTGGGGAATAGGCTGACTCAGAATAATAGAATAACAGAATAATGAATTTGGAAGGGATCTTGATCCGGTGACTTTTCTGTGGTGGTTGCAGGTAGGAAGGCTGGTCAAAAATCGCTTTTCCCACGGCCCTTGTAAACTCCAAGCAGTCGCTAAACAAAATGATGGTAAGTTGAGTAAATCCAGCATCCCTTTTTGCTGTTCCAATCATGTCAGTTGGGGTGAAGTAGACATTTGAGGCACTGACCTTAATTGACTGGACTCTTGGAGACCAAAAAAGTTTAGGGGCAGATTAAATAACAGGCACCCAAAAAAAGCAGAGTAAATAGGAGCTGACTTTAGATCTAGTATGTGCCCTGAACCTCTTGGACCGTGGTTGCGTGGCCAGTTCTGATTCACATTCAGCTACACTATGTTCTGGCATCAATCCTGGGGGTGCAGGTGAGTTTCGAGCAGCTGGAATGTCTGGTTTCAGATCAAAAATTCCTTGTTTTTCCAAAACCCAGAGGACGGGTTTAATGAATTACGTTAGGTGGACAATATTTCCTGCAGAATTCTGGAGGGATTTAGAATTTGTCTTGTGTCTGCTCTGCCTTTTTCTAGTGGAAATTGGGACATAAACATCCTCCCATTATTCCCAAATAAGGATGGCATTGTATTTCATTTCCTTCCTCCCTCCCTCCCTTCCTTCCTTCCTTCCCTCCTTCCCTCCCTCCCTCCCTCCTTCCCTCTTTCCTCTTCCTTTCTTTCCCCCTCCTGCCCTCCCTCCCTTTCCTTTCTTCGTTCCTCCCTCCTTCCCTGCCTGCCTCCCTCGCTCCTTCATTCCTCCCTTCCTTCCATCCCTCCCTCCCTCTTTCCTCTTCCTTTCTTCCCTCTTCCCTTCCCTTTTCTTCCTTCTTCCCTCCTTTTCCTTCCTTCCTTCCATTTCTCCTCCCTCCCTCCCTCTCTCCTCTTCCTTTCTTTCTCCCTCCCTCCCTTTCTTTTCTTCCTTTCTTCTTTCTTCCTCCCTCCCTCCGACCTTTCCCTACTTCCTTCCCTCTCTCCTTCCTTCCCTCCCTCATTCCTTTCCTCCCTCCCTCCGTCTTTCCTCTTCCTTCCTTCCTTCCTTCCTTCCTTCCTTCCTTCCTTTCTTCCCTTCCTTTCCTTTTCTTCCTCCCTCCCTCCCTCCCTTTCCTTCTTTCCTTCCTTCCTTCCTTCCATTTATCCTTCCTACCTTCCTTCCTTCTTCCTTCCTTCCTTCCTGCAACTGGGAAGTATGGAAGTTAACACCCACTCTACCTGAAAGGCCTTAGCTTAGGAGATGCTTAAGAGAGGCCCCATGACTCTTCAGAGGGCTGCCTCTCCTCCAGGATACCTATCACTCATCCCTGGAGGGCTCCCTTCAGATCTTTTGATCTCCTGAAGCTGCTCCAGGAAGCGTAAAGCCTAGAGCAGCCAGGCTCTCCAGAACTGAAAGATGGACCGTCCTGCCATCAATCCTGGACGGCATCTTTGTACTATCCCTCACTCCTCGGGCGAAGAATGTGCCACACACAAGAGCCTCCCAGCCTTTGAGCTCTCCAGCTTTAGGTGGCATGCCAAGAACACGGCGCCTCAAGGAGCCATTGAGCTCAAAGCTTCAATCCGCTCTGCAGCCAACGCGGCGTATCGTACGCGATCTGCTATAACTTCATTGCTGCAACCTGCTCTAACGGATCCTCCCCAGGTTCCGTTTTTCGTACAGGAAAAACATCGCCCCCCTCTCTCTCTCTCTCCCTTCTTGTCCGGATGATACGTGGGCTTTGCATGGCCATATTTAGAGAGGAGGAAGGAATGCCTGGGGTCACATTTCAATGCTAGGCGGAGTTCATCAGTGGGCAGATGGGTGTCTAAAGCCCGAGAAAAGTCCTTCATCCACTGTGCCAAATTAGAACATCATTTTAGGCATCCAGGTTCTGGGATTTTGATTCATATGTTTAAAGGAACTTTGCACTATACCTCCCCCCTTCCTTCCTTCCTTCCCTCTCTCCCTCTTTCTTCCCTCCCTCCCTCCTCCCTCCCTATTTCTTCTTCCTCCCTCCCTCCCTCCCTCCCTTCCTTCCCTCTTTCCTTCCCTCCCCCCCTCACTCCTTCCTTCCTTCCTTTTAAAGGGACTTTGTGAAGCTTCTGGTTGATCTGTATTTTTAAAGGAACTTTGCGCTATACCTCCTCTCTTCCTTCCTTCCTTCCTTCCTTCCCTCCCTCCCTCTTTCCTCTTCCTTTCTTCCTTCCTTTCTTCCTCCCTCCTTCCCTCCCTCCCTCCCTTCCCTCTCCCTCTTTCCTCTTCCTTCCTTCCTTCCTTCCTTCCTTCCTTCCTCCCTCCCTCCCTCCCTCCCTCCCTCCCTCCCTTCATCAGCCCTGCCCCATCATCAGCCCTGCTGGTTGGGGATGATGGCTGCTGTAGTCCCGCCAAGAGCAGATGGTGGGGAAATGCTTAATTGTAACCATCCTACGTATTACGGTCCAGAGATTTAAGGACAGAAAAACCAGGATTTCCGTCCAAGATCAGAAAATAACTCAAAAATGTTTTTACAACAACTGATTTTTAGTGGCATAATCTGTACTTTCTTTAGCCACTGGTTAACGTTACAAAGAGTTGTGCCTGGTTTAATGCATTAATACTGCTTTCCCTATAAAACTATTAACACTATAAAACATTCAGAACCTCCAGCAAAAATATTAGTAAAAGTAAAGGTTCCCCTCGCACATATGTGCTAGCCGTTCCTGACTCTAGGGGGCGGTGCTCATCTCCATTTTAAAGAGCTGAAGAGCCAGCGCTGTCCGAAGACGTCTCCGTGGTCATGTGGCCGGCATGACTCAATGCCAAAGGCGCACAGAACGCTGTTCCCTTCCCACCAAAGGTGGCTTCCATTTTTCTACCTGCATTTTTTACCTGCTTTCGAACTGCTAGGCAGAAGCTGGAACAAGTCACGGGAGCTCACTCCATTATGCGGCGCTGGGGATTCAAACCGCTGAACTGTCAACCTTTCTGATTAACAAGCTCAGCATTTCAGCCACTAAACCACCGCAAATCCATGTTGCAAAAATATTAGATAGTTGTTTTTCTGAAGCCACCTAAGACATTTGGGAATTTTGGAGTGGTGATGGTGGGGTCGTTTATGACCTATTCTCTTCAATATTTGAATCCACAACTTTTTTTTCCCGATACACCAGCTTATTTTTTCTTTTCTTTTCTTTTAAAAAAAAATCTGTATATAGGTCTATGACTATAGAAATTACCTTGGCAGCTTTGTAATCCAGCTGCAATATCAGCATCAGTCAGTATTCCAGCGAAGGCCATCTTAGAGCTGGGAGGAAGTACAAAAGAAGAGGAAGAGGAAGAGGAAGGGGAAGGGGAAGTGGAAGGAGGAGGAGGAGGAGGAGGAGGAGGAGAGGAAGAAGAAGAAGAAGAAGAAGAAGAAGAAGAAGAAGAAGAAGAAGAAGAAGAAGAAGAAGAAGAAGAAGAAGAAGAAGAAGAAGAAGAAGTTGAAATTAAATTGCACACTATTAACATTTTCCAGAAGTGACCCACAAGGATGTGGGAATCTTTGCAACACACGTAGAATTAAAAAAGAGAATTTGCAGCCTCTCAAAGCATTTGTAAAAGTCGAGTTAGAGGGTAGATTAAGATTTTTTTTTAAAAAACAGCAACGAGAATGTGAAATCTCTCTATCTCTTCATCTCTATTCCTTTCTCTCTCCCCTTCTCTCTCTGTTCATCATCTCCCTCTCTCTTTAATTCGGTTTCTCTATCTCTCTATTGTGCTTTAGCTCTTCCTTCCTTCCTTCCTTCCTTTGTCCCTTTCCTTCCTTCCTTCCTTCCTTCCTTCCTTCCTTCCTTCCTTTGTCCCTTTCCTTCCTTCCTTCTTCCCTTCCTTCCTTCCTTCCTTCCTTTTTCCCTTCCCTTTCCTTCCTTCCTTCCTTCTTTTTCTTTATTTCAATCTTTTTCTTTTTTGCTTTCTTTGTTCTTTCTTTCTTTCTTTCTTTCTTTCTTTCTTTCTTTCTCTCTCTGTCTTTCTCTTTCTCTCTTCCTTTCTCTTTCTCTCATTTTATCTCTTTCTTTCCATTTCTATTTATCTTTACTTACCTCTCTTTCTTTCTCTTTTTTTTCTCTTTCTCTCTTTCTCTTTCTCTCTTTCTCCCTTTAGTTCTCTTTCTCTATTTATCTTTCTTTAGTTTTTCGTTCTCGTTCTCTTTCGTTCTCTTTCTCTCTTTCTCTTACACTCTCTCTCCTTTCTCATTATTTCTCTATTTCCCCCCCTCCCTCTCTCTCTCTCCCACTGAGATGGTCAAAGATAGTTTTCCACGTCAGATTGCAATTTGAGGATCTCTGGTCTCAGATGAAAAACCACAACAAAACCAAAAACTCTTGGCTTTCTGGAATTTGAGACGCCCAATTCCTCCCATGCAGTTGCGCTTCTTAAGATCCGCAGCCTCGCACTGGACTGGAAGGACAACATCAAACAAATCATCATCATCATCACAGTAAGGGTTCTTGGCTAGGCTCAACTCACCTTGAGGTTGCTTTTCAAAGCAGGGAGAAGAGGCAAGACAATGATCTAATGAGATCTCTTCCCTTGCAGTCTTTGCTGGAGATCAGCCCCCGTCTTATATAGGGCTGAGTTAAGACCCCACAGCCTTTTACAGGCACCTACAGATCACGTCATCGCTCAAATGACCGGGCAGAGGAGACACTGTATCTGACAAGATCTGCTAGCTAATCAAATTGATATTTATATCTCGCAGGAATGTACATTCGGCCTTAGACAATCTAAGAAGTTTTCGAGATGCAGCATTTCCCTCCGAATTGCTGGTTCTCAGCAAAAATAGAGGGTTGGTTGTTTTTTTTTTTTCAAAGCTGTGGTTGGGATTTTATAAATAAGGCCAGCAAATCAGTCTGTAAACATTTTCTGGGAGAAATATATGCTGGTCTTGTTGTATTCGGGTGTTTTCCCGTGGAAGAATGAGATTGTCTTTGCAACGTTTCGGCAAGATCTCACTTGCCATCTTCAGGCTTCAGGCTTCAGACCGATACGCTCCCACAGAGAGGGCCTCCTCAGGGTGCCGTCGGCTGGACAGTGCCGACTGGCGACACCCAGGGGAAGAGCCTTCTCTGTGGCGGGCCCAGCCCTTTGGAACGACCTCCCTCCTGAACTTCGCACCATCTCCGACCTCCGCCTCTTCCGCAAGTGTCTAAAGACACATTTGTTCCATCTAGCCGGCCTAGCGTAACCTCCATCATTGACTTTTAGATAGTTTTAAACTTGGGAATTTTAATTTGGTTTTTAGCGCAGGATGTTATTTAAATAAGTTTTTTAAAAAAATTATATGTTTTTGTATGTATTTTTAGTATTCCTGTGCACCGCCCTGGGTCCGTTTGGAGAAGGGCAGGGTATAAATTTAATAAAATAAAAATAAATAAATCTCATTCTTCCATGGGAAAACACCCGAATACAACATATATATGCTTCCTCCCTTAATTGGGGCTTAACAGGGTGTTGTGACACAAGTATATACTTATCTTCCTGTCTCAGCTGATCAGGAAGAGAACCTGGTGGCATAATGGCTAAGGCTCCTGCCTACCATGTAATACAGCCCCGGTTCAAATCCCAGTAAGGGTATGGCTAGCTGATGAGAGCTAAAAAGCTCGAAATAGATCTATCCTAGTCTCCCTGATTTATTTATTGATCAGCTCAAAAACCTAACACACACACATATATATTCTTGGATCGGGGCACAATGCAATACTGGTTTGTAGAGGTAGTCTTCGACTTACAACTGTGCATTGTTCAAAGTTACAACAGCCCTGAAAAAAGTGGCTTGCGAATATTTTTCACACACACACACACAACCGTTGCAGCATCTCCAGAGTTACGTGATCAGGTTTCGGATGCTTGGCAATTCATACGATTGCACGTGTCTAGGGAGTGGTGGTCACGTGATCGGCCTCTGACGAGGAAGGGCAGCTTCACTTAGCCGCCGCATTGCCAACTTACCAACTGCACAGGCTCACTTAGCAACCGCGGCAATCAAGGTCGCAAAATGGGGCGAAACTCACTTACAAAACGTTGTGGTTAGCCACAGAAATGTTAGGCTCAGTGGTGGTGGTCATAAGTGGAGGGCTACCTGTATTATCGAATATGTTTAATTTAATAACTTAGGTTTAATTATTTGTATTTGAGTTACCTTGCCAACACAAGGGTGTCTAGTCAAGGCTGTGGTTTTCCCAGTTGCAATGGATGGCTGTGAAAGTTGGACCATCAGGAAGGCTGAGCACCAAAGAATGGAGGCCTTTGAACTCTGGTGCTGGAGGAGAAGACTCCTGCATTGAGTCCCTTGGACTGCAAGGCCATCCAACCGGTCAGTCCTAGAGGAGATCCACCCTGACTGCTCTTGAGAAGGCCAGATCCTGAAGAGGAAACTCAAAGACTTTGGCCACCTAAGGAGAAGGAAAAAGGACTCCCTGGAGAAGAGCCTCATGCTGGGAACGATGGAGGGCCAAAGAAGAAGAAGGGGACGGCAGAGAAGGAGGTGGTTGGATGGAGTCAACGAAGCAGCCGGCGTGAGCTTCAATGGACTCCAGAGGATGGGAGAGGACAGGAAGGCCTGGAGGAACGTGGTCCATGGGGTTGCGATGGGTCGGACACGGCTTCACAACTAACAACAACAATAACAACATTTGAGTTTAATTTATATGTTTAGCTAGTGTTCCATGAAATGGGCTGCATTTTCCAGAGATCTTGGATCATGCAGGGTCATTGCATGACCCTGCCCTGCTGACCAAACCGGTTATCTACACTCTGATCTTAAAAAGTTGCCTGTTGCAGCTTTTCCTCTGGATTTCACCGAGGCTTATCCTACTTAGAGACGCTGGGGGATCATATTCCAGTTACGCCGACACTCTTCCACGGCTCTCTGCTCTCTTTCCAAAGATGGTGGCCCTCACACAAATCGGGAACTCTGCAACGGCTTCCTCTTCGACTGGGCTGTTGCGAGCCAGGTTTCCACGGGCAGCTCAGACCCAGAAGTGCAAGAAGAATGCCTGGCACTCGGACAATTTAGACCCCCATGAATGTCATGCATTCAAGCCGGAGATACTCGGCCTTCGCTGTCTCGTGGCTGCTTCCCTGTTTGCAGCTTCTCCTGGCAGCAAGGAGACGGGGGCACATGTTGGAGAGTGAGCTGGAGACGCACCAGAAACATGTCACTCGGAAAAGGAACTCCCTGTACGATATTTCAACGGGCTGGAGATCGGCCCATCAGCAAGCTAAGAGAGCTTCTGTGAAACCCAGCAGCTGACTTGGATTCTCGGTTCCAGAGAGAAGGAACTGGCCATGTTCTTCCAAAGATTTCTGTTTAAGCCAAGAAGCCAAGGGTGAGGATCTGGAGAGCCTTCCCCCGTTCACGAACTAGGAACAAAACCAACGCCATGACAGATCTGAATGAAGGAATGATCCTCTGCTCGTCATAAAATCCTGCAGACCACCAGCTTTGAAATTTTAGGCCTGGATAACCTTGAACTATGCCGTCTACATTCTGACCTGAGCTTAGTGCACAAGATTATCTGCCATAGCATCCTACCTGTTAATGACTACTTTTGCTTCAACCGCAATAACGCAAGGACTATCCATAGGTACAAACTAAATGTCATCCGTTCTAATCTTGATTGCAGGAAATTTCAGCAATGTGTAGAACACCCCACCTGATCCTGTTGTTAGGTCCTCTAACCCAGGGGTCCCCAACCTTTGCAACTTTAAGTCTGAAGGACTTCAGCTCCCAGAATTCTCCAGCCAGCAAAGCTGTCAGTGTCAGGGCCTGGGCCAGGGGTCCCCAACCTTTGCAACTTTAAGTCTGAAGGACTTCAGCTCCCAGAATTCTCCAGCCAGCAAAGCTGTCAGTGTCAGGGCCTGGGCCAGGGGTCCCCAACCTTTGCAACTTTAAGTCTGAAGGACTTCAGCTCCCAGAGTTCTCCAGCCAGCAAAGCTGTCAGTGTCAGGGCCTGGGCCAGGGGTCCCCAACCTTTGCAACTTTAAGTCTGAAGGACTTCAGCTCCCAGAATTCTCCAGCCAGCAAAGCTGTCAGTGTCAGGGCCTGGGCCAGGGGTCCCCAACCTTTGCAACTTTAAGTCTGAAGGACTTCAGTTCCCAGAACTCTGGGAGCTGAAGTCCTTCAGACTTAAAGTTGCAAAGGTTGGAGACCCCTGCTCTAACCCCCATACCTTTTACCTTAAGCTGTCTACCGTGGACCTTACTAGCTCCTTAAGAGGGCCCTGAGGGGGCGTGCATAGTCGGTTGCCAAACCTCTGGATTTTGACCCCGGGACGCATGTGGGTGTGGCCATTTGGGGGAAAAAACGGTGGTAAAAATCACTTTTTTCCGGGCCCGTTTGTCACTTCGGCCGGTTGTGAAATTGAAGGCTTACCTGTCCATGGGAGCTATTGGGTCATTTGCACGAGAGGGACGAGAAGCACAAACTCAAAATCTATCTCCAGAAATTCTCGAATGACGCAGCTGGGCAAACATTGTGGAAGCGGCAGATCTGCCAAATTGGCACATCTAAAAAGGCCGTGGAGAATGTCTCTGGCGCAATTAGGGCAGTGGAGAGAATCAAACTTCCTAAAAATGCCATGGGGGTGGGGGGTGGGGGAATTGATGCTGCCCTTATTCCCTCAACCAACACATGGTGGTACATGATGCTTCTCTCGGGTGGGTTAACAGAATTGGAAGGGACCTTGGAGGTCTTCTAGTCCAACCCTCTGCTCAGGTAGGAAACCCTACAACACTTCAGACAAATATGACACATGCTGCTATCACTAAGTGTTGTATCTTATGATTTCTTGGTAAATGTATTCTGTTTTATTTTTCTTTATGTACATTGAGAGCTTATGCACCAAAGACAAATTCCTTGTGTGTCCAATCACACTTGGCCAATAAAGAATTCTATTCTATTCTATTCTATTCTATTCTCTATTATTTTCGTTCTATTTTCTACTTTCTATTATATTTTCTATTCTATTCTCTATTTTCCTTCTATTTTCTATTCTATTCTATTTTCTATTCTATTCTCTATTATTTTCTTTATTTTCTATTCTTTTTTATTATCTATTCTATTTTCTATTTTAGTCTATCTTCTTCTTCTTCTTCTTCTTCTTCTTCTTCTTCTTTTTCTCCTCCTCCTCCTCCTCCTCCTCCTCCTCCTCCTCCTCCTCCTCCTCCTCCTCCTCCTCCTCCTCCTCCTCCTCCTTCTTCTTAACCTCCAATGATAGAGCATCTACAACTTCTGGAGAGAAGATGTTCCACTGGTTAATTCTTCTCACTGTCACGAAATTCCTCCTTAGTTTTAGGCTGGTTTTCTCCTTCCTTAGTTTAACAGATTGACTTGTCCTGACCCTCAGGTGCTTTGGAGAATAGGTTGACCCCGTCTTCTTTGTGGCATCCCCACAAATATTGGAAGACGGTTATCATGTCACCCCTGGTCCTCCTTTTCATTAGATTTCATTCATTCGTGATGAAGCCCACAGCCTGTTCTCTCGTCAGCTGGACTTCGAGTTTTGCCCTCGTCTTTTAGGGCTGACAGAATTAGACAGGAATCCTAAAGTTTGTTTATCAATGCTGCAACGATAACATCAACCCGAGGCACATACCTACATTTGTAAATAAAGCAGAGCCGTTGGGATTTGCCTCCTAGATAAGATTTGAGACTTTATTTTATTTTATTTTTCTTTGCACAAGGAAACCAAAAACAACCGCACATTCCATCCTGGCGCAGGGACAGAGAGTGCCCCTATTTTAACATTGGGGAAACCAAGGCGAGTCTGAAAAGCTTGGAGGGTCTCAATAATTCGGCCACAAGCCTGCTTGCCAAGGCATTCGGGGAGAAAGCTCCGGAGAGCTCCTTCTCTTGAGTTCACAGCCGTACATTTGACACGGGGCTCCGCTTCAGTTTTGGCTGTAATCGAGCTGCCCTCCACATTACGTGATCGGCTTGAAATTCAGGGCTATGCTAGCGATGAAAGTTATATAAATGTCCCAAGATGCTTCGATGGGGCAGTTCTTTTCAGAGAAAAAGAGGAAGGGAAAAAGGAAGGAAGGAAGGGAAGGGAAGGGAAAGGAAAGGAAAGGAAGAGGGAGGGAGAGAGGGAAGGAGGGAGGGAGGATTCGAGTTATATTTATTAAGAACCTAGAAAGAGAAGGAGTAAGGAAAGACAGGAGGCTGACATCTAGCTAGATGTATTCAAAGAACAAAAGAAAGGAGAGAGAGAGGGACGGAAGGAAAGAGAAGGAAGAAAGATCAAAAGGAGGGTAGACGGATGGGTGGAAGAAAGGAAGGAAAGAGAGAGGAGAAAGGAAGGAGGGTGGAAGAAAGCAAGGAGAGAGAAATAAGCCTAAGGAAAGTATGATACCTTTTGGGGTGCAAATGGAAAGGCCAGTCATCGTATGAGATGCAGGGGTGGGGGGGCAAGATGGCTGTCACTCTTGAGTTATGCCAAGGGACCACGAGAAAGTACCTTTCCTCATTGCACTCCTTGGAGCAGGAGGCTGTATACACCAAAGCAATGTTATTATTATATTTAGAATAGAATAGAATAGAATAGAATAGAATAGAATAGAAGAGAAGAGAAGAGAAGAGAAGAGAAAAGTTGGAAGGGACCTTGGAGGTCTTCTACACCAACCTCCTTCTTAGGCATCCCCAAGATGCTCTTTCAAGAGACAACTGGACTTTCTCGTTCTCTTTGAAGATGTTTCACTTCTCATCCATGCAGCTGTTCCCAGAACCGAAGAAGCTTCTTGGGTGAGAAGCGAAGTATCTTCATGGAACGCAAGAAAGTCCAGTTGTCTCTAGGGGACCAAGCCCCATGACCTGGAGGACCAAGAATCTCCATAGACGTCCCCTGGGTGGATGGTGTGGTCTCCCAGAGGAGGTCCACGCAGACAGAAGATGGAGACCCTACCTCTGGATTTCATGCATCAATTAGAGCCAGCTGACTGGGGGATTCTGGGAGTCGAAGTCCACCAAGCTTAAAGTTGCCAAGGTTGGAGACCCCTGCTCTAATGGATGCACGGAATCCAGAGGTAGGGTCTCCAATATCTGCCTGTGGACCTCCTCTGGGAGACCACACCCTCCTCCTCTGGCTGAGGGAGGCAAATATAAAATAAATCTAGACAACAGAGAAGCTACTATCCTACTGAAGCCTTTTCAGGAGAATGTGATGGCCCAAAGAATTGGCAAGATGGAACCATTGCAGTTCCTGCCATCATAGTTAACCTCTGGCTCTGGAATTTGTGCGTCATTTTAAGAGTCTCTTTCTCCCTCTCTCTCTCCCTCTCTCCCTCCCTCTCTCCCTCCCTCTCTGTCTCTCTCTCTCTGTATCTCTGTGTATCTTTCTCTGTATCTCTGTATATCTCTCTTTCTCTGTGTATCTCTCTGTTTATCTATCTATCTCTCTTGCTGTGTATCTCTCTCTCTCTCTCTGTATCTCTGTTTATCTCTCTCTCTATGCATCTCTCTGTCTCTCTGTCTGTCTGTCTGTCTCTCTCTCTCTCTCTGTATCTGTGTATCTTTCTCTGTATCTCTGTATATCTCTCTTTCTCTGTGTTTCTGTTTGTCTGTCTGTCTCTCTCTCTCTCTGTATCTCTCTGTTTATCTCTCTCTCCCTCTTGCTGTGTATCTCTCTCTGTATCTCTGTTTATCTCTCTCGCTATGCATCTCTCTGTCTCTCTGTCTCTGTGTCTGTCTGTCTGTCTCTCTCTCTCTCTCTGTATCTGTGTATCTTTCTCTGTATGTATATCTCTCTTTCTCTGTGTATCTCTCTGTTTATCTCTCTCTCCCTCTTGCTGTGTATCTCTCTCTCTCTCTCTCTGTATCTCTGTTTATCTCTCTCGCTATGCATCTCTGTCTCTCTGTCTCTGTCTGTCTGTCTGTCTGTCTCTCTCTCTCTGTATCTGTGTATCTTCCTCTGTATCTCTGTATATCTCTCTTTCTCTGTGTTTCTCTGTTTGTCTGTCTCTCTCTCTCTCTCTGTATCTCTCTGTTTATCTCTCTCTCTTGCTGTGTATCTCTCTGTCTCTCTCTCTGTCTCTCACTCTCACTCTCTCTCAGTATCTGTTTATCTCTCTCTCTCACTGTGCATCTCTCTGTCTCTCTGTCTCTGTCTGTCTGTCTCTCTCTCTCTGTCTCTCTCTCTGTCTCTCTGTATATCTCTCTTTCTCTGTGTATTTCTCTGTTTATCTCTCTGTCTCTGTCTCTGTCTCTGTCTCTCTGTGTATCACTCTCTCTCTCTCTCTCTCTCTGTCTCTCTCTGTTTATCTCTCTCTCTCTTGCTGTGTATCTCTCTGTCTCTCTCTCTCTGTGTCTCTCTCTGTATCTCACTCTCACTCTCTCTGTATCTCTGTCTCTCTCTCTATATCTCTGTGTATCACTCTTTCTCTCTCTCGCTCTGTCTCTCTCTGTTTATCTCTCTCTCTCTCTTGCTGTGTATCTCTCTGTCTCTCTCTCTCTCTGTCTCTCTCTCTGTATCTCACTCTCACTCTCTCTGTATCTCTCTGTCTCTCTCTCTATATCTCTGTGTATCACTCTCTCTCTCTCTCGCTCTGTCTCTCTCTGTTTATCTCTCTCTCTCTCTTGCTGTGTATCTCTCTGTCTCTCTCTCTCTCTGTCTCTCTCTCTGTATCTCTCTCACTCTCTCTGTATCTCTCTGTCTCTCTCTCTATATCTCTGTGTATCACTCTCTCTCTCTCGCGCTCTGTCTCTCTCTGTTTATCTCTCTCTCTCTCTTGCTGTGTATCTCTCTGTCTCTCTCTGTCTCTCTCTCTGTATCTCACTCTCACTCTCTCTGTATCTCTCTGTCTCTCTCTATATATCTCTGTGTATCACTCTCTCTCTCTCTCTCTCTGTCTCTCTCTGTTTATCTCTCTCTCTCTCTTGCTGTGTATCTCTCTGTCTCTCTCTGTATCTCTCTCTGTCTCTCTCTCAACAGATGGATTGCTTTTGGTTTCATGCCTACGGGTTCCTTGCCAAGTTGAGCATTCTGGAGCCTCCTGGCTCGAACCAGCCACCCAAAGTCCTGGATGGTGAGCAGGAGATGCTCAACGAAACACCCGTTCTTCTGCAGCCCCCGCTTTCGTTATTCGCATGTCCTGATTTTCTCCATGCACCCCCCACTCCAGACACATCCCCCCCCTCAACAAGATGAAGTAAATGCAAGCTTTAATTTGGGGGGGGAGGAGGAAAGAGAACGGGAAAAGCATCAGACAAACAGAAAGTGCTGGAAGAGATGCCCAATTAGGGCCTTTGGAGGAGAAGACACAGGAGCTGCTGTGGAGGCACATTCCAGCCGGGTGTCTCCCTTCTCTCCCAAGCTCTGGCTAAGATTAGCCTATGCGCCAACAAGAGATGCCACCTGTTTGCCCTGGGATGAGGCAGCCCAGCGTTTCACAACACCCTCCCCTCCTCCGGCATGGTCGAGCAGAGAGATGCCCTCCTTCCTTTCTTCCTCCTTTCCTCCCTCCCTTCCTTCCTCCCTTCCCTTCTCTCCTCCTCCCTCTCCTCTTCTTCTTCCTCTTCCACATCTCCCCCTCCTCTTCTTTCTCCTTCTTTCTCCTCCTCCTCCTCTTCTTTCTTCTTTCTTCTCCTCCTCTTCTTTCTCCTTCTTTCTTCTTCTTCTCCTTTTCCTCCTTTCTTTCTTCCTTCCTCCCTTCCTCCCTTCCCCCTTTCCTCCCTTCCTGCCTTCCCCCCTTCCTCCCTTCCTCCCTTCCCTTCTCTCCTCCTCCCTCTCCTCTTCTTCTTCCTCTTCTACATCTCCCCCTCCTCTTCTTCCCCCTCCTCTTCTTTCTCCTTCTTTCTCCTCCTCCTCTTCTTTCTTCTTCTTCTTTTCCTCCTTTCTTTCTTCTTCTTCCTCTCCCAATGCTCTTATACTACTCCTTTTTTCTTCTTTCTTCTCCTCCTCCACTTCTTTTTCCTTCTTTCTTCTCCTTCTCTTTCTCCTCCTTTCTTTCTTCTTCTCCTGCACATCATCCAGAGGAAGAGCGAGAGGAGGAATTCTGGGAGTTGGAGTCCACAAGCCTTGAAGCTGTCAAGGTTGAACACCCAGGGTTTGTTTTTTTTCTAAAGGGTTAGGGGTGCAAGGGTTTTGGAACTTGACAGCTTTAAGACTTGCGTGCTTCAAATGCCAGAGTTCCTGAGCCAACATGACTGGAGGAGGAATTCTGGGAGTTGGAGTCCACAAGTCTTAAAGCTGTCAAGGTTGAACAACCCTGGGATTTTTTTCCCTAAAGGGTGAGGGGTGCGAGGGTCTAGTAACTCAACAGCTTTAGGACTTGCGTGCTTCAAATGCCAGAGTTCCTGAGCCAACATTTTGGTGGCTAAGCAAGAGCGTTGTTAAGTGAGTTTTGCCACATTTTACAAGCTGGCCACGCCCACCCAGTCACCTGGCTGGCAAGCCACTCCCACAAAGCAGGCCACACCTTCCCTGCATCCAGAAGAGCATTTCCGAATTGTGATCGCACGGAATGTGGCTGAGCATATCCGTCCGCTTAAATAAAAAGCTGATTGGCATTGTAGTATCGCACTCCTTCGCTCTGGCAGCTGGAGAGAGAGAGAGAGAGACAGAAGCTCAAAAAACATTTGCAGGAATTACATTCATGGCATTGAGCATGCATTAATGGCAGGAAGAATTTAATCATTAAAATAACTCCTGCATCCTCCACCCTGGGGTAAGGCTGGAGTTGGAGCGTGGGACCCTCCCCTGAGCTAGAATAGAAGAGAGTTGGAAGGGACCTTGGAGGTCTTCTAGTCCAGCCCCCTGCTCAAGCAGGAGACCCTATACCATTTCATACAAATGGCTGTCCAGTCTCTTCTTCAAAAACCTCCAGGGATGATGGAGTGCCCACAACCTTTGGTGGCAAGCTGCTCCACTGGTTAATTGTCCTCACTTGTTAGGAACTTAATTCCAGCTTGCTGCTCTCCTGGATTAGTTTCCATCCATTGCTTCTTGTCCTGCCTTCAAGGGCCTTGGAAAAAGCTGTCCCTTTGTTTGCAGGGTAGTTCTGTTCCAAGTGAAAATCCTTCGGAAGACAGATGGACCTCCGATATTTGGCGTGAGCAAAAATGGAAGAGGGTAAAAGAAAAACGGGAGTTGGAAATGAGCCCGTCCTTGTATTTGATTGTGGTTTGTTTGAACTGGATGCGTTGGAGGGTTTGTTTGTTTTTATCTTGGGCATCAGCCTTTGTCTCCCTGCTTAAAAAAAACACAGGCGACACCTATTTGCCTTAAAGAGGGAGCCAAGAATATTTCAAATCCTCGAGGGAGAAGATGGGAGATCAATCTTAAGCAGCAAGAAGAGGGAGTCAAACTATTCTCCAAGGCACCTGGGGGCAGGACAAGAAGCAATGGGTGGAAACTAATCAAGGAGAGAAGCAACTTAGTTCTAAGGAGAAATTTCCTGACAGTCAGAACAATTAACCTCTGGAACAGCTTGCCTCCAGAAGTTGTGAATGCCCCAACCCTGGAAGTCTTTAAGAAGATGTTAGATAGCCATTTGTCTGAAATGGTATAGGGTTCCTGCCCACGCAGGGGGTTGGACTAGAAGACCTACAAGGTCCCTTCCAACTCTGCTATTGTATTGTATTGTATAACATTTTTTTATTTTATTTATTACATGCGTTGACCGTCCCCTCACAGCAGCATTCCTGCTTCGAACCGAAAACGACACCCCGATGGGATCCGACATGACATTGGGTTGGAAAGACTTCAAACATTGGGAAGACAGGTTGTTTCGCTCCTCCATGTAGTAAGCTAAAGGTAAAGGTTCCCTTTGCACAGGTGTGCTAGTTGTTCCCGACTCTAGGGGTCGGTGCTCATCTCCGTTCCAAAGCCCAAGAGCCAGCGCTGTCCGAAGACGTCTCCTGGGTCATGTGGCCGGCATGACTCAACGCCAAAGGCGCCCAGAACGCTGTTTCCTTCCCACCAAAGTCGGTGCCTATTTTTCTACTTGCATTTTTTACCTACTTTCGAACTGCTAGGTTGGCAGAATAATAATAATAATAATAATAATAATTTTAATTTGTAGACCGCTCCCTCTCCCCATAGGGACTCGGAGCGGTGCACAGGAAGAATAAAACAACAAGTATACAAACATATTTAAAAACAAATTAAACCTTATTCCTGTGCTAAAAATTCCCCGTTAAAACTAAACTAAGCTAAACTAGAATTCCCAATAAATTAAGTATAATAAAACCCCATAGACAGAGAGACTACCCTAGGCCGGCCAGGCAGAAAAGATGTGTTTTTAATTTTAGACAGAAGGAGCGGAGGTCCGTGGTCGTTCTAATGTCGGGGGGAAGGTCGTTCCAGAGGGCTGGGCCCGCCACAGAGAGAGCCCTTCCCCTGGGCGCCGCCCGCTGACAAAGTCTAGTGGACTAGACAAGTCACGGGGGCTCCCTCCGTTACGCGGCGCTAGGGATTCGAACCATCTAATAAGAAGAGGTTAAAAACCTGCTTTCTTTGCCAGTCCTCCAAAGGTGACCTCAGGTGAGCTGCAGCTGCATCGCCCTCTGGTGGAGCTTTGGAGAGCTGGAACACGGAACAAGGGACTTTTCCTGTATTTTTTTTTAGGGGGTGGGGGGAGGGAATCAGTTTCATTTTCCAAGGAATTTTATATCTCCTTATGGCACTTATTGTTTGGCTGTCCTCTTCCAATACGCTTAAGCAGGTTTCTTGATTAATCCATGTTTGATGGTTGTTCAAATACAATGGCTCGCCCGTGCATCAAGCACGCATGCCCTGTTTTTCATACTCACAAGCAGGAGGTGGTGAGTTCGATCCTAGGTAGAGGCAGAGGTAGGATCTCCTGCTTGGGCAGGGGGTTGGACTAGATGACCTGCCAGGTCCCTTCCAACTCTGTTAGTCCTTCCTTCCTTCCTTCCTTCCTTCCTTCCTTCCTTCCTTCCTTCCTTGGTAGAGGCAGATGTAGGGTATCTCCTGCTTGGGCAGGGGGTTGGACTAGATGACCTGCCAGGTCCCTTCCAACTCTGTTCATCTGTTAATAATGCTTAACTAATATTAAAACTGATCCAATTTTTCAGTTGCGTGGGTAGATCAAGGCCTGCAAGACACCTTGGACTGCAAAATGGGCATCCTTATTTTTGCTCTCCAAGCCCAGGTTGTGCCCTTGCTGTACCTGAGGTTAAATTGAATTAACGTGGTGAATGCACATGCCATCCAGGACTGATGATGTTACCTAGTTGGGTCATGAAATGTATGCAAGAAAGCAACCAACCTCAGAGAGCACCAAAGATCCCACAGTCTCCCCCTTCCTCTTTTCCGCCTCCTCCTCTTCCACTCCGCAAACCCCACTCCCTTCTAACGCTGATAATGTTACCTAGTTGGGTCATGAAATGCCTGCAAACTCAGAGGCCTCCATTGATGCCCATTGCATCATGCCCATCATGACCTCATGGTGCAATGTGAAGGCATTGTGACGTCCTACAATTGCCAATAGGAGACCTTCGTCCTGGGGGCTCCATGACTTCAGTTCCAATGGTGACCCCCTCAGTGGATCCAATTCAGGGTTTACTCAAGGGCTTACCCTTTTCAAGCTTAGCGTGACTCAGTGGTGGGTTTCAAATTTTTTCAGAACCTACTCTATAGGTGTGGCCTATTTTGTGGGCGTGGCTTGGCAGTCATGTGACAGGGTAGGAGTGGCCACCTTTTAAAATGTGGTGAAACTCATTTAACAACGCTCTTGCTTAGCAACCAAAATTTTGGACTCAATTGTGATGATAAATTCTTTCTTTCTTTCTTTCTTTCTTTCTTTCTTTCTTTCTTTCTTTCTTTCTTTCTTTCTTCCTTCCTTCCTTCCTTCCTTCCTTCCTCCTTCCTTTCCTTTCCTTTTCTTTCCTTTCCTTTCCTTCCCGTTGGGTCACTGGCAGCGGCGGGCCAGATTTACTTCCAGGTATGCCGGTGGAACCCCCTCTCACCGGTTCTCTAAATTTCACCAACCGGCTCTCGCGAGTAGGTGCGAGCCTGCAGAAACCCACCACTGGCGTGACTTCACCACCGACTAACCACGCGGGCCGGAGGCACGCCAACCCACAAGGCTGACTTCTTGGTGGAAGCTCTTGACTAAGCAGGTTCTAGAAGAGGGGTCTCCAACCTTTGCAACTTTAAGTCTGAAGGACTTCAGCTCCCAGACTTAAAGTTGCAAAGGTTGGAGACCCCTGTTCTAGACTGCCCGGGTTCTAAGCTTGAGTCCTCTCTTCTCCCCAACCCTCGACTCGAAGGCCCGAGAGCAGATCCTGCCCCTGAAAAAAGCCAAATAATCTTCAAGGTTTGTCCTTAAGTCACCAAGAGGATTTGCTGAGCGCCTTTGAACGTTCCCGAAGAGCTATTTTCAGGGGATTCTGTTTACGTAAGAACTGCTGAGTGGGAAGCAGAAGGGAGGCTTTCCCAAAACGATCTCCTTCGAAGACCCCTCCCTCCCTCCCTCCCTCCGGCCCCCCCACCTCCCTTGATCCACAATTTCACCAAGTTTTCACGCTGCTGCTTAATTTAAGCTCGTTTTGCGGGGACTGTTTAGCCCGACTTCTACGGTTTCAGCCAGTAAGGAAATTCCATCTTGGTTTGGACAGATCGGATATCTTTGCTTGACCCAAATCTCCCCACGGGGCCTGCTTTCGCACCATTCTTGAGGAATATCGGCAGGCTTGCCTGGAAGGAGCTGTTTTGCAGCTTTGCGATGACCGAGCGACAAGCGCCGAGCGTTATTTTCTCCCAATTTGGGGACCCGCTCGGACACACGCACAAACCCCCCCCCCCGCTTTTCCCAGCCCTTCGCCGTGTTGGGTTTCGTGCAGTTCCTACGCAACGCTTCTGGCAGGCTGCTTGATTCGGTGCCGCCAGGTACTTAGAAGTGGGTAGACTACTAAGCCCTTAACTCCCCGTGAATTGAGTAAACCACTCAGTGACTACGGGTTGGTGCAGTCCACGACGCTAAATTGTAAAATTTATAAATAGTAAGGGTTTGTAAATTATACTTAACATGTATAAATAATGGTGGTGGTTGTTAGTTGTGAAGTTGTGTCCCACCCATGGACAACGTTCCTCCAGGCCTTCCTGCACTCTCCCATCCTCTGGAGTCCATTGAAGCTCACGCCAGCTGCTTCGGTGACTCCATCCAGCCCCCTCCTTCTCTTCCGTCCCCTTCTTCTTCTTTGGTCCTCCATCTTCAGTTTCCTCTTCAGGATCTGGCCTTCTAAAGAGCAGCCAGGGCTGATCTCCTCCAGGACTGACAAGTTGGATGGCTTACAGTCACTTCCCAGCATGATCCAAGATCTCTGGAAAATGCAGCCCATTTCATGGAACACTAGCTAAACATATAAATTAAACTCAAATGTTGTTGTTGTTAGTTGTGAAGCCGTGTCCCACCCATCGCAACCCCATGGACCACGTTCCTCCAGGCCTTCCTGTCCTCTCCCATCCTCTGAAGTCCATTGAAGCTCACGCCGGCTGCTTTGGTGACTCCATCCAGCCATCTCCTTCTCTGCCGTCCCCTTCTTCTTCTTCTGCCCTCCATCGTTCCCAGCATGAGGCTCTTCTCCAGGGAGTCCTTCTTCCTTCTCATCAGGTGGCCAAAGCATTTGAGTTTCCTCTTCAGGATCTGGCCTTCTAAAGAGCAGTCAGGGTGGATCTCCTCTAGGATTGACCAGTTGGATCACCTTGCAGTCCAATGGACTCACAGGAGTCTTCTTCTCCAGCACCAGAGTTCAAAGGCCTCCATTCTTTGGCACTCAGCCTTCCTGATGGTCCAACCTTCACAGCCAAAGCCTTATAAATTTATAATGTATAAATGATAAAACCTACTAAATTATATTTATAATTTATAAATTATAAAGCCTTAGTAAGGCCATATCTTCGTAAACAACGATTCGTCTCCCCTTCTCCAGTTGTTGTGAATGACGCTGCTCTTGAGGATGAAGCATATAATCTGTGGGTGTATAAACAGAGGCATCGAATCAGAATCATGTGAGGTATGAGCACCGCTACATAAAACCTTAGTAAGGCCTGGAGACGAAAGCATAGGACTCCAGGGGGCGATGCTCATCTCCATTTCAAAGCCGAAGAGCCAGCGCTGCCCGAAGACGTCTCTGTGGTCATGTGGCATGACTCAACACCAAAGGCGCACGGAACGCTGTTCCCTTCCCACCAAAGGTGGCTCCTATTTTTCCGCTTGCATTTTTTACCTGCTTTCGAACTGCTAGGTTGGCAGAAGCTGGGACAAGTCCCGGGAGCTCCCTCTGTGATGCGGCGCTCGGGATTCGAACCGCCGAACGGCCGACCTTTCTGATCGACAAGCTCAGCGTCTTAGCCCCTGAGCCACCGCACCCCTGACTTCCTGTACTACCAGTAAGGATGGTTTAAGGCCATTTCCCTTGTGGCTTCGGGGACGCGGGGTCATGACACCCAACCACGGAGAGCGTTTGATGAAAATCCAGGGTTCTCCCAAGAAGTCTAAATCCTTTTCGAGCAGCCTGAAGATCCCGGACGGAGCTATAAGGTTACCGGCTTGCCAAGGGGGCTGCACGCTGACGCGCAACTTCAGGCATAGTGCTAGATTGGGGCTATATTTAACCCAAAAAAGCTGCAATTCAGTGCTGTGGGGTTGGTTGGTTTTTTTCCCCCTCCCAGGAGAGTAAGAGATATGCAAAGTCCACTTCTTTTGAGCGGTGCGTCTAAGGTCACGTCATGAAACCTTGGCGTTTTTTCTGCTTTCCTTGATTGGAGACCTCCCTTAAATAGATTGTAGCTTATCCCATCTTATATCTCTAGTCACACATACATACATACATACATTGCATTTGTGATGATAAATAAATAAACAAGGGAGACTAGTATAGATCTATTTCAAGCTATTTAGCTCTCATCGGCTAGTCCTACCCTTACTGGGATTCGAACCTGGGCTGTTTTTACATGTTATGCTTGTAAAGCTAGGTATGGCTAGCTGAGGAGAACTAAATAGCTTGAAATAGATCTATACTTGTCTCCCTGGATGGATGGATGGATGGATGGATGGATGGATGGATGGATGGATGGATGGATGGATAGATAGATAGATATACCATAGATAGATAGATAGATAGATAGATAGATAGATAGATAGATAGATAGATAGATAGATAGATAGATAGATAGATGATGGATATACGATAGATGATAGATAGATAGATAGATAGATAGATAGATAGATAGATAGATAGATAGATGATAGATAGATAGATAGATAGATAGATAGATAGATAGATGATGGATATACGATAGATGATAGATAGATAGATAGATAGATAGATAGATAGATAGATGATAGATAGATAGATAGATAGATAGATAGATAGATAGATAGATAGATAGATAGATAGATAGATGATGGATATACGATAGATGATAGATAGATAGATAGATAGATAGATAGATAGATAGATAGATAGATAGATAGATAGATAGATAGATGATAGATAGATAGATAGATAGATAGATAGATAGATAGATAGATAGATAGATGATGGATATACGATAGATGATAGATAGATAGATAGATAGATAGATAGATAGATAGATAGATAGATAGATAGATGATAGATAGATAGATAGATAGATAGATAGATAGATAGATAGATAGATAGATAGATAGATAGATAGATACTTGTGTCACAGGGTGTAAGGGTATGGCTAGCTGATGAGAGCTAAATAGCTTGAAATAGATCTATACTAGTCTCCCTTGTTTATTTATTTATAAGCACAAACGTCTCACACACACACACACACACACACATATGGCTGTGTGTGTGTGTGTGTTTGTGTGTTCCAGCATAACTCTAGAACACCTCGAGCAATTTCAACCAAGCTTGGCACACAGATGACTTACTCTCTGGAGACAAATACTGTGGGAGGTAAGACACCCCTAACACCCCTCGGGGGTGTGTGTGTCTTCTGTTAAGATACAGCCTGTTGTGCCTTCAAAAGGCTTCTACTGTACTGCTGTAAAATGGCTTCTACTGTACACCGCTTCACAGTATTCCACAAGGGGGCTCCCTTTGGTAAGGGGGAAAATCCAACATTAGAAATTATGTTTGGTCCAGACGTTCTCCCCCCCCCCCCCCGTAAATAAATACCCGGGCAACGGTGGGTTATCAGCTAGTATTTTATATTTCTCTAGTACTTCTCTTCTACCTCCGTGCTTGGGAATAGCTTCACCGATTTAGGAGGGAACTTAAGAGACCATTTGGGTGGATCCTGTGGTCCGTGCAGGTGGGCGGACGGCCATCTCTTTGGTCCTCGTGAGATTGAAGAGGCTAAGATGATCCTTCGGCTGTCCGGCGAGGCTATTTGTGTGTCCTCCTGGCTGAAGCGTGACCTACACTTGGGATTTCTGTCTTTCACTGCCACCATAATCTCGCCAGCGGTGTAAAGTCGTTTGGCTTCCCACATTCCCATCAGATCTCAAGCAAATCCCTTAAATCCCCTCTGCTTTTTCAGAGGCCCAGGCAACACGGAAGATTTTTTTTGGGTTGTTGTTGTTAAGGATGGGAAAAGGTGGGAAAAAATCCATGAGCCACACAAGCCTCGAGTCTCCCCTGGATACAAATGAAGAAACATCTGGGGCAAAAGATGTATGTCTAGTTTAATGAAAAGAAGGACCAGGGGAGACAGGATAGCAGAGTTCCAATATCTCAGGGGCTGCCCCAAAGAAGAGGGAGTCAAGCTATTCTCCAAAGCACCTGAGGGCAGAACAAGAAGCTATGGGTGGAAACTAATCAAGGAGAGAAGCAACTTAGAACTAAGGAGAAATTTTCTGACAGTTAGGACAATTAATAGTGGAACAACTTGCCTCCAGAAGTTGTGAATGCCCCAAGACTGGAAGTCTTTAGGAAGATGTTGGATAACCATTTGTCTGAAGTGGTGTAGGGTTTCCTGCCTAAGCAGGGGGTTAGACTAGAAGACCTCCAAGGTCCCTTCCAACTCTGTTATTCTCTTACCTTCTATTTATGCATCGCCATCCCTGTGTGGCAAGGTACATTTATACAGAAGGACCCTCATTAACCAATTTTGTTGTTTATTTTGTACAATGACAATAAAGATTATACTATACTATTATACACAGAGACATACACACATACATACACAGACTCAATATATCTATATGTAAACACACACACACACACTGAGAGAGAGAGAGAGAGAGAGAGAGAGAGAGAGAGAGAGAGAGAGAGAGAGAGAGAGAGAGAGAGAGAGAGAATATACCTATATGCCCATCCACCTAAGGATATAAACACATTCATCCCCTCCCTCTCCCTCCCTCCCTCCCTCCCTCTGTCTCTGTCTCTCTCTTATATAGTGTATTTTTTGGACTATAAGATGCACCGGTGTATAAGATACACCAAGATTTTGAAGAGATAAGTAAGGGAAAAAAGTTTTTGTCCTCCCCAGCTTTCTCAGGCTTCAAGCAGGGCTGGGGGGAAGGCAAAAACGTTTCCGCTTTTGCGAAAAACGGGCCTCTTTTTTTTTACAAAAATGCGATGTGGGGCAAGGCTTCGGGAGGCCAAAAATGGCTGTATTCGGTGTATAAGACGCACCAACATTTCCACGCTCTTTTAGGAGTGGGGGAGTGAGTCCTATACTCTGAGAAATACGGTATGTTCGCACACGGATCCACACGCCCTACACATAATGAGATACACACAACTCTGGGTCTATTATTTGTGCCTGCATGCCCCCAGGTAGCCAACCCCTGCAGAGACGCATTCGGGCCAAGGCTAAATATATCTGAGTGTTGGGTTCCTCTTGGCCCAGTTGCATAATGGTAAGGGAAGGACTTGGACGGGGTCCAGACACTACGGGAGGGAGGGAGGGATGCGTGGGATCGGCCTGGCTGCCCTGGCTCCTTCTCCCCCTCCCCCACGACTGGGGTGTTTGTGGAGATCCGCGAGACCCCTCAGCTCCCCACATTCCTTGGAAATGAATCCTTCTTGGAGGCAGCTGGAGGTCCAAGCAAACACCAGACTGGACTGGCTGGGGCTTCGGGACTCTAGGGCAGTGATGGCGAACCTTTTTTGCCTTGAGTGCCAAAAGGAACGTGCATGCATACATCCCTTCGACCGATCCGCTCCCACAGAGAGGGCCTTCTCCGGGTACCGTCGGCCAGGCAATGCCGGTTGGCGACGCCTAGGGGAAGGGCCTTCTCTGTGGCGGGCCCAGCCCTCTGGAACGACCTACCCCCCGAACTACGCACCACATTGGACCTCCGCCTCTTCCGCCAGCGTCTCAAGACTTATTTATTCCAACAAGCCGGCCTAGCATAACCCCCCGTTTTCTGACTTTTAAATGTGTATACATTTTAAATTCTTAGGGTTTTATAATGGGTTTTAGCACGGGATACAATTTAATAGTTTTTTAATAATATATTTTTGTATTTTGTATGGTTTTTAATATTGCCTGTGTGCCGCCCTGGGTCCTTGCAAGGAGAAGGGCAGGGTATAAATTTAATAAAATAAATAAACTAAATAAATAAATTGAGTGCACCCGCATGCCCACCCCCATAATTTAATGTCCCCCCATGCTTTGCCCCCTGCGCATGGACGAGTGATTCCCTCCTCCTGCTTCCCCCTGCATGACTTGCTTGGAGTCTGAGGTGGGCAAAAAGGCCCCCCGCTCCTCCCCAGGTCCTCCAGAGGCTGGAAACAGCCCATTTTCTGACTTCCGGTGGGCCCGGTAGCTCCAGAGGCTTTCTAGAACCCTGGGGAGGGCGGAAAATGGCACAACACACAAACCAGAAGTTTGGAAATGGACTTCCGGGGTTGCCCTTCGGGCCGTTTTTCTCCCTCTGGAGGCTTCCGGAGGACGAAAAGTGGTCGAAAATCAGCTGGAGAAATGAGAAATTACCTGCACAAGAGGAAGTTCTTCGTAAGATCATGGAATGCGCAGAAATGAGTAGATTAACATTTGAAATTAAGAGAGCAGGAGAATGAACAATTTTATGAAATATGGAATATGTTTTACTAACGGTTGGAAAGAAGAAAAACTTAAGGATTATGTCTTGAATAACTATAGAAAAAGGCTGATATGATAAATAATAATGCTACTATATGGAAAATAAGGTGATATATATATATATGTAATGAAAGGATAATTGATAATTATGTTTGTAATCTTAAGTACTGATGCACAGGATGTTTGCCCGAACGACATGTTGTGCAAAGCACAAAGTGAAGAATGTTTTTTATTTGTTTTTATGTTAAAAAATAAAAAGTTTTTACAAAAGAAAGAAAGAAAAGAAAATCAGCTGACAGGGCAATGCCTCGCGTGCCCTCAGAAATGGCTAGGCGTGCCATAGGTTCGCCATCACGGCTCTAGGGAGAAGGCTGCTCATCGCTGACCATAGGCTTCCCGCCTCACCGGTTGTTTTGACCCAGGCTTCCTGAGAGAGTACAAAGCGCACGCTGAGTCCCCCCAAAATCCCCTTTTTAAAATTTCAACGGCTGTGAATTACGTTCATTCGCAGCCCGTCATGAGTCACAATTAGTCTGTGAAGAGTCCAACAGAAGTCAGCCAAAGTCTTTCAGGATAAGGCTGATCAGCCCACCCAACGTTGCCAGAGACCAGTGGCGGGTTCCGGACCCCGGTGCAACCAGTATGGTGCAACGGGGCCCGGCGTCCATCACCTGAACGTGCATAGCAATGCCTCTGTGATGCTCCAGCTGCTCGGTGGAGCGTCACGCAGGCGTCGTATGCGCCATGCGTGTGCGTGGAAGCGCTGAAGAGTTCGAATACAGGTAAGGATGACGGGCGGACGGGTGGGCCCTCCAAAGCACCATACCCAGTGTCTTCTTTCTCTTCCTCCCTCCCTCCTTCTTTCCGTCCCTTGCACCCATTTCTTCCTCCCTTCCTCTTCCGATCAGTCCCTTCCTTCCTTCCTCTCTCTATCTCTCCCTCCTCTCCCCTCCACTTCGAGGAGCATCGGTAGGCCCCCCAAATGCCACAGGGCGAGGTGAGACACCCCCCCCCCTCCACATTCCTAATATCCAACCTCCTTGCCCAGCCCTGGAGAATCCCATTGCTCCAATTATCTGGCCTTGTAACGGGAGAAGCGACGGCCCTTCGGGATGTGGGAAAGAATCCGCAGGCCACACAGGTGGCATTTGAAGATTTAGAGCCCTTGCTCGGATTCCACAGATGCTGCTGGCATTTACAGGGAAGCCCGGAGAATTTGAAGAACGTCAATGCCGTAGAGATGGTCAACAGCACGGTCGGCTCCAGGAATACCCATGGGAGGAGAACAAACAATGAATGGTGCGTTGTACCTGAGAACAAACCAGCCTTCCTTCGGCTTCTCTCTGAGGTTACGCCCCTGTTGGGTGCCAAGGATGTGGCCAGGTGGTTCTCCTAGCGATGGAGGTCCATCCATGGACCACCAGGATGTTCCTCCTCTTGCCTTTCCGTGTCCATGAGGACAGAGGCGTTCAAGTCCTGGTTTCTTCCAGAATCATGGCTATGGTTGGCCTGAGCATGTATCTACAGGGATCATTCTGCTCTTTTGAAGGATCTACCTTCCCTTCTTGAAGGCTCTTCTACTGGGGGACACCGATGGTCCAGCTTAGTCCTCTGGCACCAGGGCGCCATCTCATGGCAATCTGGGGGAACCAGTTTTTTTGCTGTTTTAGAAGTTCTCATTACGTTCAAGGGGCTCAGGGGTGAAGACTTGCGGAGCTTGTCAATCGGAAAGGTCCGCAGTTCGGCGGCTCGAATCTCTAGTGCCGTGTAACGGAGTGAGCTCCTGTGACTCGTCCCAGCTTCTGCCAACCTAGCAGTTTGAAAGCACATTCAAAAATGCAAGTGGAAAAATAGGAACCCCCTTTGATGGGAAGGGAACAGCATTCCGTGCGCCTTCGGCATTGAGTCTTGCCGGCCACATGACCATGGAGATGTCTTCGGACAGCGCTGGCTCTTCGGCTTTGAAACGGAGATGAGCAGCGCTGCCTAGAGTCAGGAATGACTAGCACAGATGTACAAGGGGAACCTTTATCTTCACCATGAAGTTTAAAAGGGGTGCTTCAGATTCTAACTAGTTTGCAGCTAACAGAAATACTCTTGGTCTTCCTCTCGGTGGGACAGCCCGGGAAAGTTCGCCAGCCCATCAGATATCATGACAATCAACCTCGATCAATCATTTCCAGAGGTTTCTTTCCATTGTGCCAAATAATTTTCTTGACCGAGCCCCGTTTCCCATCTAAATATTAACCCAATCTTGCTTAGCTTCCAAAGCCAGATAAAGTGGGTTGTTAATATTTAATAACCAGCTCTCTCTCTCTATCATTTCTGCTTCCTTCTCCTACATCTCAAAAGAATATCCTGGGTTTGCATGATATAATTTAAAAAAAAAATCAATTAGCCAGATTGCCGGACCCCTTAAGGAAACAAACAAACAAAGAAACAAAAAATAGAACACATCCTCTCTAGCAAGCAACGTCCAGATAAGCAGGGATGAACACTAGATAAACAATCAAGCAGAAAACAATAACCTAGATAAGCAAGGATGAACACCAGACAAACAATCAAGCAGAAAACAATAACCTAGATAAGCAGGGATTATCACCAGACAAAAAATGAAGCAGAAAACAATGACCTAGATAAGCAGGGATTAACACCAGACAAAAAATGAAGCAGAAAACAATACCCTAATCAAGGAACTACCAAGAAGAATACCACACCCTCCCTGACACTGGCAGGACAAGCTATTGTACATAAACTGGGGGAACAAACCTTACACACTGATACTGTTACCTAGTTGGGTTCTGCAAGGTCTGTCAGAGACCAGCCGAGTTTAGAGAGCACCAAGGGCCCTGTGTACAGATATTCTCTTCCACTGAAATTCTGGAAGTCCAGCCATCTTAAAAAAAAAAAACTGCTCAAGGTTGGAAAACATTGTCTTAGAAGGTGGTAGGATTACCACGTGCATGAGGATGTCAGGACAAAGAAGACATCATTACGGCTTCTAGCGTACGCTCATGCTTCTAGGGCAGCTCATCAGGCCTGGCACTGATTCATCCCTAGATACAAAGCCAAATCTGAGGCAGGTGAAATAATTGGAGGACTAAATTATATAAACCTTTTCCTAGCAATCAAAGGTCATTATTCTAATTAATTCTGCCATCTCTCTCTCTCTCTCTCTCTCTCTCCTAAAATGTCTGCCTCGTGCAGCCCTGGAGCAGTAAAAGGAATTCAACAGACTAAGGCAGAAGCAAAATGTCATTATTCTGCTTATAATCACTGCAATTTATTCCTGCATGAGATTAAAAGAAACGGTTGGGCCTTCAAACACAGCCCACCGTACCGGGAGTCCTCAGATTTACAACCACAATTGAAACTGACATTTCTATTGCTAAGCAAATGTTAATTGAAATTCGCTCCATCTTACAACCTTTCTTGCCACGGTTGTTAAGTGAACCACGGCAGTTGTTAAGATAATAATCAAGCTCATTTAGAGCAGGGGTCCCCAACCTTTGCAACTTTAAGTCTGAAGGACTTCAGCTCCCAGACTTCTCCAGCCAGCAAAGCTGTCAGTGTCAGGGCCTGGGCCAGGGGTCCCCAACCTTTGCAACTTTAAGTCTGAAGGACTTCAGCTCCCAGACTTCTCCAGCCAGCAAAGCTGTCAGTGTCAGGGCCTGGGCCAGGAGTCCCCAACCTTTGCAACTTTAAGTCTGAAGGACTTCAGCTCCCAGACTTCTCCAGGCAGCAAAGCTGTCAGTGTCAGGGCCTGGGCCAGGGATCCCCAACCTTTGCAACTTTAAGTCTGAAGGACTTCAGCTCCCAGACTTCTCCAGCCAGCAAAGCTGTCAGTGTCAGGGCCTGGGCCAGGGGTCCACAACCTTTGCAACTTTAAGTCTGAAGGACTTCAGCTCCCAGACTTCTCCAGCCAGCAAAGCTGTCAGTGTCAGGGCCTGGGCCAGGGGTCCCCAACCTTTGCAACTTTAAGTCTGAAGGACTTCAGCTTCCAGACTTCTCCAGCCAGCAAAGCTGTCAGTGTCAGGGCCTGGGCCAGGGGTCCTTCAGACTTAAAGTTGCAAAGGTTGGAGACCCCTGACTTAGAGGACTGTTTGATGTTACAACGGCACTAAAAATAGTGGCTTAGGAGGATCATTTTCCACACTTATGACCGTTGCTGGATCCCCATGGTCACAGGATTTCATTGTAATTTTAGTACAATGACAATAAAGATGATTATTATTATTATTATTGTTGTTGTTGTTGTTGTTGTTATTATTATTATTATTATTATTATTATTATTATTATTATTAACATTTGCTTAACAACTGTATCCTTAACATAACAATTGTAGTGGTTCGCTTAATAACCGGGGTAAGAAATGTCATAAAATGGGACAAAACTCCTTTAACAAATTTCTCACTTAACGACATCCATTTTGGACTCCCTTGCGGTCGTTAAGTCGAGGACTGGCTGTAGTACTAGTAGTAGAGCACCACCAAAGGGGGAAACGAACGCAGACTTCAACGGGGGCTTTAACCTATATAAAGCTTTTTAAACAAGTTGCTTTCTCACTGAAATACAAAGAATTATTATTTTTTTCTTTCCTTCGTACCCAAAATTGGGTTATCTAACCCGAACAGCTGCAGGGTTTCTTAATTATGCACCGCTATTGTCACCAGCATGATTGCGCAAATTGCTAGGCGTGGGAAGTGTTTTTAAAAAAAATCTTTTTTTAGAGGATGTTAATTGGATCACGAACAAGAGGTGGAATATTTCTCTCTTCCCTCTCTCTCTCTCTCTCTCTCTCTCTCTCTCTCTCTCTCTCTTTCTGCTTGGTTTTTTTAAAAAGTATTTCTCCTTTTGCAGAGAATCTGGCTGAGTCTACCTGAAATACAGAGACGGCTATGCAGCCTCCAGGAAAATGCTAAACTGCTAAAGACTTGTTCCATCCTTGAGTAGAGATAGTCCTCGGCTTACGACCACAATTGAGCCCAACGTTTATGTTGTTAAGTGAGAAATTTATTAACAATAGCACTTACGACTCCTATAACACTTCCTAGTGCTTCTACAGCCCTCTCTAAGCGGTTTACAGAGTCAGCCTCTTTCCCCCAACAATCTGGGCCCTCGTTTTACCCACCTCGGAAGGACGGAAGGCTGAGTCAACCTTGAGCCGGTGAGATTTTTCCCGAAACGCCATCGCTCTGCTAAACAAATAATTCCCTCTTCTCATAGTTCCTATCACCCATTTCCTCCCACTTATGACTGCAGGACTGTAACTTTGTGGCTTGTAACCTTATGATTTATATTGATATTGTTTCTTGATTGCTTATTTGTACCCGATGATTATCATAAGTGGTGTACTTTATGATTGGTGATGAATGTACCTTGTCTTATGTACGCTGAGAGCATCTGCACCAAATTCCTTGTGTGTCCAATCACACATGGCCAATAAAGAATTCTATTCTATTCTATTCTATATTCCAAAATCTATTCTATTCTATTCTATTCTATTCTTCATTCCAAAATCTATTCTATTCTATTCTATATTCCAAAATCTAATCTAATCTATTCTATTCTACTCTTCATTTCAAAATCTATTCTATTCTATTCTATTCTATATTCCAAAATCTATTCTATTCTATTCTATTCTATTCTATTCTATTCTACTCTTCATTCCAAAATCTATTCTATTCTATATTCCAAAATCTATTCTATTCTATTCTACTCTACTCTTCATTCCAAAATCTATTCTATTCTAGTCTATATTCCAAAATCAATTCTATTCTATTCTATTCTATTCTATTCTATTCTTCATTCCAAAATCTATTCTATTCTAGTCTATATTCCAAAATCAATTCTATTCTGTTCTATTCTATTCTATTCTTCATGCCAAAATCTATCCTATCCTATCCTATCCTATTCTATTCTAATCTTATTTATTATTGGTCCAATTGAGATAAAAATTTGGACAGCGGCTGTGACTCAAAAGGAACGCCAGTTATTCACCTTATCCTTAACACCAAGCTCTTGCAGGTACCTATTATGATAAAGAAAAAAAAGTTTGATGATAAGAATAGGTGTTTGCATTTTTCCTTTCTCCTTCCCACACCTTTTCCTTCTGTGTTATATGTCCCAGTCTGCAAATCTCCCTTGATTTATCAGTTGCTTTATTTTTAAACAAAATCAAACTATTAAGGAAATAGTCGCAGAATAAAGTGCAGAAACAAAATATCGCACACAAACACCCCCCTCCCCCGAGCATGTACAGAGTGCATTTGGAAGATCTGAATTAGGACCAAGTCTTAGAGGCAGATGTAGGGCCTCCTGCTTGGGCAGGGGGTTGGACTAGATGACCTGCAAGATCCCATCCAATGTTCATCTGTTATCTGTTAAAGCCTTCTTTCCTTCCAGGCCCGCCCTCTCTCTTATCCGATTGGTGGGCGCCTCCTGCCAATTATAAATCTCAGCCGCGAACTCTTATATACAGTCTCCTCCCTCCTTGGAGTGGGCGGGGAGGGAAAGAGGGCAAATTTAATTGCTCGCTTCTCCTGCCAATCTGGGGAACCAAACCCCGCCTCTTGTAGCTTCACCTTCTCCCCTTCCCTCCCTCCCCTCACCCCCACGCGCTGCTGTCTTTACGCGGAGGAGGCGGGGCAACGCCTCCGGTTGGCTGCGACGCGGCTGTCACTCCACGGTGGACTCCCTCCCCTTCGGCGTGCTGGCCCGCCCCCGCCTCCGCGGGGAGCGGATCCCACACCGATTGGGCCGCCGGCCAGCCAATCCGTCCCCGGCGGCCAATCCCGCCGTCGCTCTTCTCTCAGGTAACCCGGAAGATGGCGGCGGCGGGGGATGAGGCGAGGCGCCGTTGCCGGCCGTGCCGCGTGAGGTAAACGGCGGTTGCACCGGGCCTTCCTCCTCGGCCTGCTGCCGCCTGCTTGGCGCCGTCCTTCTCCGGCGGGAGAACCCATGCCGGCCCTTCCCGAGCTCCGCCGGCTGAGGCGAGACAGGCCCCGGCCGCGCTGAGGACTCGGCTGGAGCCTCCCGTGAGGCGGCGGAGGGATGCCGGGACGGCTGCTGCCCCCCGGGATCGGCTGGGGCGGTCTCGGACTCCTCTGCTGGTGGCTGGGCGGCGGGCAGGCGGCTCCGCTGCCCCCGGCAGGGACAGGTGAGAAGCCGGGAGGGGCGGAAAGAACCCCCCCCCCAAGGGAAAAAGACAGGGCGGGGGGGGGGGCTTTTGAGGAGAGGCGGGGGTTGGGTTGCCCCCCCCGCGCCGTCATGACCCCCCCCCCCACCTCCTACCATCGCTCAGGCTACCTTAGATGGAAGGTTACAGAGTTGGAAGGGACCTTGGAGGTCATCTAGCCCAACCCCCTTGCTCACCTATATTTGGGGTTCGAACCCCCGAATTGCCGTCCTTTCTAGTCGATAGGTTCAGCAAATCTTAGCCACTCAGTCACACCTAGCCAGGTCTGCCTGCCTACCTACCTACCTACCTGGCCGGGTTGTTGTGCCAGAGGGGAGGGGGGGTGTCTGAAGCCCCTGTAGGGAAATGGGGAGGGGGGGGTCGGTCGAGGAGGTGCGGGGGTTCTCCCCCCCTCCCCATCTTACTCTTATTTGATCTCTTATGTGATTGGTGGTGGTGGGGGAATGGAGAGGACCCCAGAGGGGGATGCTTGGAGACCCTCAAAGGGCTTGTTTGATTGATGGTTGTCTGGGGGGGGGGAGGGTTGGGGGGTTGGGGTGTGTGACTGCTTCCATTCTTTTTATATTGGGATTATATTTATAGGGCCATCCAAAGGGAGTTTTTGATGGTTTGTGTAAGCTCGCTCGTCGGGAGTCACGGAAGGCATGGGAACCATCCTTAGAAATCCAATCGATAAATGCCAACCGATAAATATATGGCCCTATCAATCCAGTCGATAAATATCGTCCTAGAAATCCAGTAAGTAAATAAATAAATTAAATAAATAAATAAATAAACAAATAAAGCCCTAGAAATCCAATAAGTAAATAAACACAGCCCTATAAACCCAATAAGTGAATAAAATAAATAGATAAATATTGCCCTATCAATCCAATCGATAAACATTGCCCTGTCAGTCCAACAAACAAGTAAATAAATAAAACCCTATAAATCCAATAAGTGAATAAAATAAATAGATAAACATAGCCCTATCAATCCAATAAATAATCATTGCCATATAAAAATCCAATAAGCAGATAAATAAACATAGCCATATAAAACCAATAAATAACTAAATTAAATAAATAAAATTTATATAGCTGCCATCTCCCCCTCCCCCCCCCCTTGTGACTGGGCAGTGTTTTCCTTGTTGGGGGTGGGGATGCCTTCTCTTCCTCTGATTGCCATTCCCATTATGGACCTCCTCTTTCTCCACCAGCTGGGGACCTTGCATGGATCTCTCTTGCCCCCAAAGACTACAGCATCCATCCTTCTCACCCCCCTGTAGGTGTTGCCCTGGTAGGCCAATATTATCTGGATAGGACTGGAATGCAATAATAATTATAATGCATAATAATAATCTGGTTTGGTTTGTTTAGTTTCATTTCAAGTTCCATTGCTGCTTGTTCTGCCTTCCGGTGCTTTGGAAAATAGGTTGGTCTCCTCTTTCTTGTGGCAGCCCCTCAAATATTGGAAGGCTGCCATCATGTTGAAACATTTCTGTTTAAACTTCTGGAGGGAAGGAGACTACTATCTCCTGAAGGCAGACTAGTTCGTGGTTGAACATCTCACAGGGTTAGGAAATTCTTCCGATATAAAATCATAGGATGTTAGGGAAGGGTCTTTGGTGATCAAGTCCCACCTTTGCAGGAATTCTCATTCCTTAACAAGTGTCTGGGCAGTCTCTGTTTAAACATTTGCATTTCCCAAGGTAGTCTTTTCCACTATGAAATAGCTGACTTATGACATTCTTCCAGATATTTGCCATCTTTCTGTTTTAAGTCCTTGGCCTCTTGATCTGCTTTCATGTCTTCCCTATCCATTCTTCTGATCCTTTTCTTATGACACTACTTCATCCTTAATATCAATTTGCTGACCACAGTCAGTTATTATAGTTCATTATTTGTATCTTCCATCAGGGTACATCCTAGAAATTGCAAGGGGCTTAGGTAGAAAATAAGGAAAAAGAACAAATATACATGCTATTCTCCCTCCCTCCCTCCCTCCCTCCCTCCCTCCCTCCCTCCCATGTTATATATTTGCAGATGTGTGTGTTGATGTGAGAAAGGAAGAATCTCACCTTAGCCGGATGGAGGTGGGGGGAAGTGAGCATAAAAAACAGATTGTTCAGTTCTGCTGTTATAAATCACACTTTGCATATTTTCTAAGCAAACCTGAGTTTTGGGTAGAAACATCGCAATCTTAAGATTTTTTTTGCAGTTTGGTCTGCCTTCAAAATACTTCATGCCAATATGCTTTTACTTTTTGAAAAGAGGTTAAGCAGGTTAATTTTTAAAATGCCATGAAACTCTTGACCTCTGCCAATACAAGAGAGATAAAACTAGGTACTTATAGCCTATCATCGTCAAATTTTCCCTTACACTTGCATAAAGCTTTTCCTTCACTGGAGCAAACCTATTGTGGAGGCAAAGGACACAAATATTTAGTAGCACAATATTAAAAAAGGAACTAGAATGGATAAGAATCACTATTTTATCACTATCTGAACCACTATCCTGTCTTGTTCCCATGTATTTAAGAACCCCACAAATCATTCAATGTCATTCTGTGTCTAAACCTAGAAATTCAAATTGTGACAAGTTGTGACAAATAACTGGACATAACCTTTCTGAATGTATCCATTCTTTTTAGAAACAACTTATTGGTTATTAACATGCCTTTTGGATTTCAAACATTTTATGAAACCGTTCTTGATAAGTGATTCAGATCCTAACCAGTCTTAAGGGAAGTAATACAGTTGAATCTGTTAGCTTGATTAATTGAGTCATCTTCATTCTATTCATCTCTAATCTCTATTAATCTCAGGCCTTGAATACATTATAATTGCCCCGAGAAGATTATTGTCATGGTCTGAAGTTTAGTAGAAATCAAGAGTAGCTTAGCCTAGCATTTTCACATCTTATCTTTGGCTACAACTGAGGCCACCTTTCGTCTTCCATATTTTTTCCCCTCGAATTGAATGTGGTTCATGAAGTATACATTCAGCAGGGGCAAGAATGGATTTTAAAATAACCAAATGTCAATATTGGAAAGAGTTCCTGGTATTGTGAGGAGTTTTCGAAGCGTAAATATATTACCTTTTGGCTCGTCATGATGTGCAATACCTGCAATGTATCTTTTGGTTCTCGCACTGTCACAGTTTCTGTGTTGAAACAGGAAGGGTGGCTACCATCAAACTGACTGGTATACCTTGATAAATTTCCTTCTGCTTTTAAAGTAGAACGTCATCTTAACTAGTACCAAAATTCCCACACACTGTACTAAGACTTTGGTTCTGAGCAGCCTTGCTAGATGCCAGCTCCGTTGTTGAACAGAACAGCTTTCAAATTAAATGTATAGCATCAAATCACAGAATAACAGAGTTAGAAGGGACCTTGGAGGTCTTCTAATCCAACCTTCTGTTCAGGCAGGAAACCCTATACCATTTCAGACAAATGGTTGTCCAATCTCTTCTTTAAAACTTCCAGTGTTAGAATAGATAGGTTTCAAGAGTAATCATCATTAATATATAAAGATTTACAGCCTTACATTTCCATTATTTAAACTGGGACAAGTGCTGTAGTCCTGCTCAGAACTGGAGGATGAAATGCATAAACCAGCAAAACATTGAAGGAAGAATATTAGATATACTTTTTTTTGGTCAGTTTTGGTGCCAGGTCCCTTGGCTATGCTATTAATAAAAGCTAAGGAAATACGTTGTTCTTAGTAACTGATTTATCAGAGTCTGTCCTTGCAATCCCTGAATTGAATGAAGATATCTGCTTTTTTTCTTTAAAGAAAGGGTGGTCAAAATGTACATTCAGGTGTGAAAGCAAAACACCTTTGACCTTTGATCTCATGCCATGAGTTTTACAGTTGGCAAGGAATGAAATATTGCTTTAAAATGTAAAGATAGATTTTTGTTTTGTTTTGCATTCCTTGATGGTCTAAAACAGTGTTTCTCAATCTTGGCAACTTGAAGATCTGCAGAATTCAACTCTTAAAGAATTCCTCAGCCAGCCAGGCTGACTGGGCAATTCTGGGAGTTGAAGTTCACACATGCCAACTTTGAAAGACAACGGATATAAGATGATGCTACTGCAATTATGTTGCTCTTCTTAAGCCTTCTCAAAGTGGTGGCATCCAGATGTTTTGACCAACTTCAACGAGTGACCATTAAAGCATCCCCATCTGCCAAACACCTACAGTATAGGTGGTACCTTGCTCAATAGTAGCAACTGTGAGAGGGATCTTGGAATCCTAGTGGACAACCATTTAAATATGAGCCAGCAGTGTGCAGCAGCTGCCAAAAAAGCCAACACAGTTCTAGGCTGCATCAACAGAGGGATAGAATCTAGATCGCGTGAAGTGTTAATGCCACTGTATAGTGCCTTGGTAAGGCCACACTTGGAATACTGCATACAGTTTTGGTCGCCACGATGTAGAAAAGACGGGGAGACTCTGGAAAGAGTGCAAAGAAGAGCAACCAAGATGATTAGAGGACTGGAGACTAAGACATATGAAGAACGGCTGCAGGAGCTGGGTATGTCTAGTTTGATGAAGAGAAGGACCAGGGGAGACATGATAGCAGTGTTCCGATATCTCAGAGGGTGCCACAAAGAAGAGGGAGTCAAACTTTTCTCCAAGGCACCTGGGGGCAGGACAAGAAGCAATGGGTGGAAACTAACCAAGGAGAGAAGCAACTTAGAACTAAGGAGAAATTTCCTAACAGTAAGAACAATTAACCTCTGGAACAGCTTGCCTCCAGCAGTTGTGAATGCCCCAACCCTGGAAGTCTTTAAAAAGATGTTAGACAGCCATTTATCTGAAATGGTATAAGGTTCCTGCCCACGCAGGGGGTTGGACTAGAAGACCTACAAGGTCTCTTCCAACTCTGCTATTGTATTGTAAACATAAGATTAGCAAGCTTGCCTGACAGCATAGGTCCTGTGTGTGGATTGAACATTGTGAGCACAAAATACACATACGTCAAGGTCAAGGTTCCCCTTGCACATATGTGCTAGACGTTCCTGACTCTAGAGGATGGTGCTCATCTCTGTTTCAAAGCCAAAGAACCAGCGCTGTCTGAAGACGTCTCTGTGGTCATGTGGCCGGCATGACTTATAAACGTTGAACGCACATGGAACACTGTTCCCTTCCCACCAAAGGTGGTTCCTATTTTTCTCTGCTTGCATTTTTTTACGTGCTTTTGAACTGCCAGGTTGGCAGAAGCTGGGACAAGTAACTGGAGCTCCCTCCGTTACGCGGCGCTAGGGATTTGAACCACTGAACTGCCAACCTTTCTGATCAACAAGCTCAGAGTCTTAGTCATTGAGCCACCGTGTCCCTATTGCACATACTGTGGTAGTGGTAACTTTACCCCTTCAGTTGAAAGTCCTAAAATTTGGGGTACTTTCTGTTCAATTCCAGGTCTGCACGGAATTACAATGATCCACCTTTTCTTTCTGAGCTGCTCCAATTGTTGCTTTGAGACCCTCCCCAATTTCTTCTATTGTGCTTTCTTTGGGGGCTTGGTCTTCAGTATGCAGACAATTTCTTCCTGCTTTCTGTACACAAAGATTTTGTTTCTTGCTACTCCAGTTTTGTTACATACCTCTGGCTTCTCAGAGCTCTGCATCATTGGACTTACCAGATGTCTTTTTGCTTTAGGTTACAGTGTGATCTTCAGGGTTCAGAGTTCTCTCTTTTCTTAAAACATTTTACAGTTCCTATTCTTCCCCATGCCAGTCAGGGGCAAAGTTTAAAATGGAAAATGCCACTTCCAGTAAAACGAAGGGTTGTATTATTGTCGTTATAAGAATGAATGAAAAGGCCCTCTTTTGTTTAACCCCAATCATTAAATGCCAGCCCAAACAGTGAACCTAGTAGAGTTAATTGAAAACACCAAGTCTTAACTTTTGAATTACCGTATTTTTTGGACTATATGACGCACCAGAGTAGAAGACACACCAAGATTTTGAAGAGGTAAATTTTAAAAAAGAAGTTTTTGCACTCTACAGGCCTCCCAAACCTTCTGCATGCCTCGTTTCCCACCCACCCCCAAAAAGGAGGGGGACATGCAGAGCTTTGGGAGGCTTGTAGCGTGCCACTGGGGGCAGGAAAAATGAGCAAAAGCAGCTCATTTTTTGCTTGTTTTTGCCCTCCCCAGCCCCCAGGAGCACTTTGCAAGCCTTCCAAACCCTCTGCATGTCCATTTTTGCAAAGGGGTCGGGGCTCTGGTAGGCCAAAAATGCTGTATTTAGTGTATAAGACGCACCCAGATTTTCACCCTCTTTTTTGGGGGGGAGGGAGAGGTGCATCTTATGCTCCAAAAAATATGGTAAGTTGGGAAAGGAACATATAGGACCAGCCACAAATCTTTTGATGGATTGGCACCTATCTTTTGCTCTATAGGTTATGTACAAATTACACTGCAGGTAGCCATACTATGGTATACCTCTGTCCTGTACCCAGCAAGAGCAAATATGTTCTCTCTCCCCTCCTCCTCCTTTTTCTTGGCTGCTACTTGGGACCTGCTTATTTTTCCCCGTCTTCTCTCCTTTTGTCCTTGGCAGCTGCTGGTAAAAGGTTCAGTCACAGTGCATTGAAAAATAATTGACCAGATCTCTTGCCCGTTTCAGGGGAATCTGGAGATGCAGAAGTGAAAAGTCATCTCCAGTTTGCATAGCTGCCTTTTGCGGTTGGCTTGTGGTTAACGATTAGAAACATTTAACTGTCCTGTGGATAATAGGTTGCTTATATTAGCCGAGACGATAGTCGAGTAACATCCACGGATTTGCTATTTTGAGTTTGCTATATTACTGAGAGATTTAGAATTCTAGATTATCTGGAGCACGGGAAGGGAATGGGGAGATTTGCCTGATAGCCCCTGAGATTATGACAGGAGTTAAGCAGACACAGGAATTGTGTCTGTGGCTTCTTTGGGATTTTTCACGCAGTAGTTGCTGTCTGTGGGTTCATAAGCGTGCGAATCACGTTAAACGGTGATTTGACTATCCTACCTGCATGCAAACTGGCTCTGATTTTGTCAGGATCATCATCGATGCGGTAATTCTTGTTCATTTGGGAAAGTGAATTGATTTGACTTCCCAGATTGGTTTGATTAAAAAAAAGCGCTTTTGGGATGAGCAAAATCTTTTTCAAACATCCAGCAGTGTGGAATATGTCTTGATTATTCCAGGGGAGGTAAAAAAACATAAATAAAATAAAAGCTGCTTTGGAGCTTAGATTGAATTGCATTCGAAGTTCAGTCTCCGGATTTGAATCTTTGTGAAACTGGGGTGCTTCCTCACTCAAAGGTGGGAAATAGGGAACCTGAAACCCTCAACACAATCTGAAACATGCCGGGTTATAAAAGCTGTTCTAAGATTTTGAGGGCATGTATGTCTGTGTTTTTTTTAAAATATAAATAAAATAAACCTGGTGGTGATGAACACATTCCCATGGCCTGAATAACCTCTACTAGACTTGACTGGCTGATCTCCCTTCAATATCGGAGGCTTCGATTGGTTGGGATGATGTGATGGGGCTCAAGGCAACCCTGAACAGACTACTGGGATTAACACATCTTTTTACATGTACTGCTTTCTGAGTGGAAAGCGGGATTAATAGCTGCGTTTATTTTGTTTGTTAAGGGAGAGGCAAGGTGACTTAGCAACTTCACATTGGGTGTGATATAATTGTGGCACACACTCTTTCCCTGTTCTTCTAGCTAATTTCCGGCTTTGCTGGTACTCCTACAAAGACGCCTGAAATAACCATTTGTTTAACTTCTGATTGTGCAGTTGCGTTATGAACATATGCTGTGCCTGTGTACAGAGCTCCTTCCTTCTTTCAGGGTGCCACTTTTTCAAATTATTATTTTGTCTCTGCACACGAGTAGCATCGGCATTATATTAAAGCTTACCTGGCTAATGTTTAAAAGAAGTATTTCCAAGATGAAGACTCAGAATAATTCATAGAAGTAGGGGAGAATGTTCGTTTTGGATATTGTTGTAGCCCACCTGCAGAGCTGGCAGCAGAGTCGGACAGTGAGGAGGTCGGGGAGGAACATGGGTCAGTCCTGGAGGTTGGTGAAGGCTCGGACGAGGGCGTCTAGCAGTGATCAGGTGCCTAAGGAGCTAGACAGCAGTGAGGCAGAGGAACAGCTGAAGCCTGTTCCCAGTGTGCGCATGCGCAGAGCTGCCAGGAGAAGAGAACAGCTCAGAAATCAGGGTCGACGTGGGAACGAAGTCTTGAAGGAGAGCCCCTTTGATGTCTCCTTTATTTATTTATTTTTGAGTCGAACTCCGTAAGCCGACTCTGAACAAGCGAGGGCAAGCATCCTCATGGCTCTCCATCCAAGCCGTCGGGGTGAAATTGCAGCAGGACAAAAAAAAAAAAACACCACGTCTTTCTACCAGTAGTCAGGAAGGTAACCAAGATGAAGAAAGCAGGGTCCGCCTCAGGTTCAGGCACGCCCGCTTTAAAAAATTAATTTACATTCATGGCTTTGCTTATGCTCCGGGATGACTTCTAGCGCAACACGAGGCAGGCCTGCATAAGCACGTCTCTCAGAGGTCCTCAAGGCAGATACGCAGATGGAAGTAAGCGTTTAAAAGACTCGCTCTTTGATCTTTTGGGGGTGATCTCCAACTAAGCCCCCTTTCGGAGGGAGTTTTAGGCCCTTGCTCTCTCCTAGTTTTAAGGCAAGCATCTTAGCCTCTCTCCCCCCCGCTGTGATCATTCAGTGGTTCAATTCTTCTGCTTTTGAGACTCCCACATCCCTGCTGTCAAATCAGGAGCGTAGTTTTCTTCTCGGTGAGATTTCTTACACAGCATGATGTGTGTGTGTCTGTCTGTCTGGATCGGTAGTCCTCCACTTACGACCGCAATTGAGCCCCAGCTTCCTGTTGCTAAGCAAAACATTCTTCAAGTGAATTTGGCCCCCTCTTACTACCTTTCTTGCCACAGTGGCTAAGGGAATCCCTGCAGTTACTAAATTAGTAGCACGGTTGTTAATTGAATTTTCAAGAAGAGATTGGGCTGCCATTTGTCAGAAATGGTGTAGGGTAGGGATGGCGAACCTTTTGGGGACTGAGTGCCCAAACTGGAACATGCGTGAATGTACGCCAGAGCACCGGAAACCCAAAGACCAGTTGGCTGGCATGCGCATGCCTATTTTTTGGCCGTTCTAGGGCCATTTTGAGGCCATTTGGGGGCCGTTTTCAGGCCATTTTCCGGTGCTCCGGTGCCCACAAAGACCAGCTGCCAGAGGGGGGGCTGTATGAATCCCAAGGCTGAACTGTGCTGGGCATTTTGTTGAATTTTCAAAGCATTCTTTTTCTCTGAAATATAATTTTGATTCTTGCTAGGTAGAAAACAAGACTATTCTCGAAATATTTATTTATTTATTGCCTATCATACCTGGCTGATATTTAAAAATTGGAATTTAACCTCAGAAAATAATCTTACGGCTTGATTTAGAGTCATCTCGTCCTACTCAAGTCGCCTTTATCTTCTGCATAATTTCTTTTAGAGATTTTTATTGATTCTCTCAAAGACTTTGACCTATTAGAGTGGGACAAAAATTCTGTAGCAAAATTTGGATACGTTTTTTATGCATTTCGTGTTCATCTCATGGTGCTCCCATTACGTTTAAGAAGCGCTTTTGTTCTAATCAAAACAAATTATAATACTTAGTTAACAGCTTAGCAAATAAGCTTTAGGCAGTAATTTAAAAATAATTGCTGATGCACGACATCAGTGGATCCCTCCAAGACATCATAATTAAGAATCATTTTAGTCTGTGCATGTGTCACATTTGGAAGACTTATAACTTCTGTTAGTTGAGAGAAAGACGTAATAATCTTGGACAGAATCCCATCTCCATCTAACCTTTAGTTTAAGGTGTGTCCCAGTCAGATGCTACGAGAAAGTTTATTTACAGAGAAAATCTTTTCTTTTCCCAACCTCTAAACAGCTGGAGACATCCTGCTGTTGAATGTGAAGATCCTGGTAGCTGTTAGACCACATGTTCCAATTTAGATAATTTGAAAGCCGTTCACGTGTAATAACTTGTTTGTAGTGCAAGGCATACTATGGTGGATTTAAAGCGCATAGCCCATTTTATGCCCAGGACAACAAACAAACAATAAAAAGATATTCACGCTAAAGTCTTGTCTGCTAGTGCTAATCTAGTTGACGAGCTGCAAGAAGGAACAAAGAAGAAATCCTAGTGCTAATTATTGTGTTAAATTAGACTGTGTGCGTAGGAAGGGGAATTGCCAGGAATCAAAAGCCGTAAATTGAGGGTCACTGATCCTGAAAACCTGATCGCTTATTATTTATGCTGTCTTCCTTACAAAAGGGTCCTTAAACATGGCAGCAAGCAGGGATTTGTTACCAAAGTAAATTATGAGGAATTTTAAATTACTTTCCCCCTGAAGTTTGCAGTTTTTGTTGTACTGTATATTAGTGTCCTAAACCGCATTAATGTAAGCCCCATTTATTTTCTAGGAGAAGAGACAGCCTTTGAAATTTCCTACTCCTTGGTGGTTCTTTCTGCCGGCGGCCTCTTAGTTTTGATACTACTGCTTGTAAACTGTATTTCCTGCTGTAAAGATCAAGAGATTAACTTCAAGGTGAGTGGTATCAAGAAATCCTTTTGTTCATTGTGCAGGTAAGGTAAAGGTAAAGGTTCCCCTCGCACATATGTGCAAGTCGTTCCCAACTCTAGGGGGCGATGCTCATCTCTGTTTCAAAGCCGAAGAGCCAGCGCTGTCCGAAGGCGTCTCTGTGGTCATGTGGCCGGCATAACTCAATGCCAATGGTGCGCAGAACGCTGTTAACTTCCCACCAAAGGTGGTTCCTGTTTTTCTTTTGAATTGCTAGATTGGCAGAAGCTGGGACAGGTAACAGGAGCTCACTCCTGAAGAGGAAACTTAAATACTTTGGCCATGAGAAGGGAGGACTCCCTGGAGAAGAGCCTCCTGCTGGGAATGATGGTGGGCAAAAGAAGAAGAAGGGGACAACAGAGAAGGAGGTGGCTGGATAGTCACCGAAGCAGCAGGCGTGAGATTAAATGGACTCTGGAGGATGGTAGAGGACAGGAAGGCTTGGAGGAATGTAGTCTGTGGATTCGCGATGGGTTGGGCACGACTTCACAACTAAGAACAACAATTTCCTTTTGCAGTTCAGTCCAAAAAGGTTATGTAGCTAAATTAAGATTAGCTGTGCAGCCATGGCTGACAAATTTATGATTTCTCAAAGAAATATGGTGCTATATGGTGTCTAAGGTGTTTTGCCATTAAGCCCAGTTTGTCAAACTAGGGTTGCAAGTACATTCATACAGAGAGAAAAAAGTGAAGCAAAATCTTTTTGGCAGCCATACCCGTGTGCAGCTTAAGCCTTGAATATACTTTTAGTGTTAACTTATGGTTGGTATGAAGCTATTTTTGTGCTACAGTGAGGCGTACTTTGCATCTCGATGCTGTGTTTTATCAGTGCATTGCTATTCTTGTATCTTAAAATGTGTAAGAACCTTTGAAAATTAGATGGCAGTTAAAACCATCCTTTTGGCAAAGGAAACTCATTTATCTCTGAACTACTAGGAGACATAGTTATGTTGACCCCTGTTCCTATTATGCTTATGCCCTAAGCTGCCCAGAGTCATTTGACCCAAGAGGGTCAACAAATAAATTTCATAATAAATAAATAAAAATAAACGAATGTATTGGAATTACAAGATCTGCAATCTGCAAGTATAGGTACTAACATGAGGGGGTCCTTGGTATTATCTGAGCTTGCTTGTTTTCTTGCAGATGTTTCATTACCCAACTAGGTAACATCATCAGTTTTACAAGAGAGACAGAGAGCAAACTCCCCTCTAGTACTGATGATGTTAACAATAATGTAGTTGGATAATGAAACATCTGCAAAAAAATCCCACCAAGCTCAGAGAGCACCAAGGACCCTACAGTCTTCCACCTCCTCCTCCTCCACCACTACCACCACCATCCCACTCCCTTCTAGCACTGATGATGTTACCTAGTTTGGGTAATGAAATGTCTGCAAGCAAACTCAGAGAGTACCAAGGACCCCTCATGTCAACCCTGAGCTACAAATATTCTCCTTTATAGGTACTAACCTCACCAGGGATCAGATGTATCTAGGTGGCTGAACATCTGTTTCTAGCAGTCCTGACTAGTGAGGGAGGTTAACAGCTGATGTTTACCAGCACCTGGAAGGCCATTGCATTCAAGAAACAGATCAATGATGCATTGAATGAAACACCCTACATCAAGGTTCTCGGCCTTAGCAATCTTAAAATGCGTGAACTTCAGGGCTGGCCAGGAAATTCTGGGAGCCGAAGTCTGCATGTCTTAAAATTGCTGAGGTTGAGAAACACTGCCCTAAGCAAATCCCAAAGTTGACTTAATCATCTTCTTAACAAAAGATGTATTCTTCTATAAAACATGGCATTATAGCATTAGTAATTGGCTTAGGAGCGTTTGATGTCTGTGATCTACATAACGATGCAAGCAAGACTTATCAACTGGGTTTGACTTGTCATATGCAAACCAGGCATGCCTCCCTCTGTTAGTCTGCTAATCCCTTTGCCTTTTGCCTTGTTAGGAGTTTGAAGACAATTTTGATGATGAACTAGACTTCACCCCACCCGCTGAGGACACCCCAACGAATCAGTCTCCCGCGGAAGTCTTCACCCTTACGGTGCCCAGTGTTTCGCTCCCAGCTCCATCCCAGTTCCAACTTCCAACAGGTATGAGCATCATCCCTACCTGGCAATTGCCCTTCCTCTCCTGCCCCCTCCCGTATTCCATCATGGCGCTTGTTGGTTCTCCACGGGGGGTGACGTTCAAATTTGTTTTCTAAGCACGAATGAGATCAGCTTTGGCGGATAGGAAATTTGCCTCTATTTTTTGTTTGGAATTGAAACACAAAAAGTCACAAGTGATTTGATCGTTTGATCTCTCCGGGAAATGTTCACGAAGGTGAACGCCGTGTTCATAGCTACACAAACGACACATGGAATGGTAGGGAGGTCTTTCTGACACAAGAAAACGAAGCTTTGGGACCCTTGTGTCTTTGCGTCTGCAGAACATGCAAGGATAGCTAAAGTAGGGGTGTAGGATCCCCAGCTATTGTCTCAATAGATTGTACAAAACAGGCCATTGTGCTAGACCGTAATATAGAATATTTGTTTGAGCTTAGTGTATTATATAACTACAGTTATTATGCTAACTGTTTGCTTAGAATTTAGAGTTTCATGTGCTGCATCAAGTCAGAATAGAATAGAATAGAATTATAGATCAGAATAGAATTAGAGTAGAGCAGGATAGCATGGAATAGAATAGAATAGAATAGGGAAAGGGAAAGGGAAAGGGAATAGAAATAGGAAAAGGAAATAGGACTAGAATAGAACAGAACAGAATAGAACACAGAATAGAACACATAGAGTTGGAAGGGACCTCAGAGGTCTTCTAGTCCAACCCCTTGCTCAGGCAGGAAACCCTATACCATTTCTGACAAATGTTTGTCTACTCTTCTTAAAAACTTCCAGTGTTGGAGCATCCACAACTTCTGGAGGCAAGTCGTTCCACCGATTAATTGTTCTCACTATCAGGAAATTTCTCCTTAGTTCCAAGTCGCTTCTCTCCTTGATGAGTTTCCACCCATTGCTTCTTACCCTTCAATCCTTTGGAGAACAGCTTGACTCCCTGTTTTCCTACTCGGTGGAATCAGAATGGTTTGATTCATAACGTCATTGGTTGTGCTACTTACTATACACGCAAGGAATACAAATATTGGGTTGCATCCAGTGGTCTCGAATTCACTGGCAGATGCTGTTACCTCAATAGAACAATTTCTAATCTCACTACATATCTCGGAACAGATGTTGGAAGCGAGACATGGAGAATGCCAGGAGGTCTGTTCACACAACGTTCAATGTGGCTTCAAATTACTTATGGATAGGGTCGGATAGGGTAGGATGGGTAGGACAGGAGAGGACAAATATGATTTTGTCTTGCTGTATTGTAACGCAAGAGTTATATTGGATTTCTCTGAAAAATTGTTTATCTAGCCAAACTAAATTTTGTGACTGCTTCTTTTAATGTGTTTTCTTTCCATCTGTCACAGAAGACCTGAAATCTCAGGTTGCTCGTCAGAATCTAAATTATATCCAAGAAATAGGAAATGGATGGTTTGGAAAGGTAAGAAATCTGCGCCCTGAATATTGCAACTCTTCTCTTCATCTCCTTGTCACTTAAAATATTTTTAGTGGTAAAAGTGAACCCACAACAACAAATCCCTTGGATCATTTGTAAAGTGTTAGCTGAGCATCTTCGCCGTAATAAGCTTTAGGGCAGGGGTATCCAACCGGGGCAACTTTTAAGACTTGTGGACTTCAACTCCCAGAATTCCCCAGCCAGCCAGCCGTGTATCCTTCTCTTTGAAGTGGAACTGAGATTTGATTATTCTTTTTTTTTGCTTTTCAGGTTCTGCTGGGGGAAGTTTACACAGGTACCAGCGTAACCAGAGTCATCGTGAAGGAGTTAAAAGCCAGTGCCAATCCCAAGGAGCAGGAGCGGTTTTTGAGACATGGGGAGCCCTATCTGTGAGTAGCCTCTTGGGCCGTTTCTAAGGATATATTTGGAGCACGTAGAAGTGCCACCATGAACATGGCAGTGAACCTGACTGACCCTTCACCCCTTCCCAAAACCTCAAGCCAGGTTAAATTGTAGGAAGGTGAGCAAAGAGTTCTGGTTAGTTTACATTTGGGAATAGAAGGACATGTAGATGTTTGGGGACATGCTCAGTGGCTAAGACGCTGGGATTGTCGATCAGAAAGGTCCGCAGTTCATCGGTTCGAATCCCTAGCGCCACGTAACGGTGTGAGCTCCAGTTCTTTGTCCCAGCTTCTGCCAACCTAGCAGTTCGAAAGCACGTAAAAAATTCAAGTAGAAAAATGGGAGCCACCTTTGGTGGGAAGGCAACAGTGTTCCATGCACCTTCGGCCTTGAGTCATGCCGGCCACATGACCACGGAGACGTCTTCGGACAGCGCTGGCTCTTCGGCTTTGAAACGGAGATGAGCACCGCCCTCTAGAGTCGGGAACGACTGGCACAGATGTGCGAGGGGAACTTTTACCTTTATAGATGTTTGCTAATGGCATTCACATCTGCAAATTGTTTCATTGTGTTCAGTTTTTAAATGTTTTCCCAATACTTCAGCGGACTGAGAATAATTCTCCTTTCTCCCCGTCCCCTTCTCCTTTTCAATGTCGCAAGCCACAAATACAAATCCTTCCTAGTCTTTATATTTCTTTTCTGGACTTTTTTTTTTTTACAGTATCCTTCAGCATCCCAATATTCTCCGCTGTACTGGACAGTATGTGGAAGCCATTCCTTATCTGTTGGTATTTGAATTTTGTGACCTGGTGAGTAAATGAAATCCCAGTTCGAGATCCATTCGGGTTTGATGTGCGTCTTGCTGGTTGATTCCCTTAGAAATTCTGCAAATCTGAGGAAGGTCCTTTTTTCCCCTCGCTTTTCTTCCCCTGGAGCAGCAATTTGGGGAAGGTAGCACCATTGGGTGGTAGTCTTAGGTGAGAGGAATGCCAGATGACCTGTTGCTCTTGTCCGTGGCTTCACCTGAACCCTGGCTTGCATTTCAGGTAGCTAGAATAAACAAGACAAGTCAACAATAGAAACAATTAACTGGCCTGATCAAATAGAATAAAGGTCAGTTGGAGATCTGCTAAGGTGGAGGTTATTTTGCAAGGCAGGTGGATCTTCTAACATCTTTGTAACGTTTCAATACATACTTCCTCACGGCCGATTCGCTCCCACAGAGAGGGACTTCTCCGGGTGCCGTCCACTAGACATTGTCAGCGGGCGACGCCCAGGGGAAGGGCTCTCTCTGTGGCGGGCCCTGCCCTCTGGAATGACCTTCCCCCCGACATTAGAACGACCACGGACCTCCGCTCCTTCCGTCTGAAATTAAAAACATACTTTTTCTGCTTGGCCGGTCTGGGGTAGTCTCTCTCTATGGGGTTTTAGTTACATAGTGGGAATTTTAGCTTAGATTGGGTATTTTAGCACAGGTACTATTTAATTTGTTTTTAAGATGTTTTGATTGTATATTTATGGTTTTAGTTTCCCTGTGCACCGCTCCGAGTCCCTACGGGGAGAGGAGCGGTCAAGAAATTAAACTATTATTATTATTATTATTATTATTATTATTATTATTATTATTATTATTATTATTATTATTATTATTTGCATGCAAACAGAATATGTTACAATCATCATTCAAGTGACATGATAGGGCAGTTGCATTTCCTAGCAAAGCTGCCATTCCAGATTCATTTCTCTCTGTCTGTCTGTCTATCTCTGTCTGTCTCTATCTATCTGTCTATCTCTCTCTGTCTATCTGTGTCTGTCTGTCTCTCTCTTGTCTCTCTCTATCTCTGTGTGTCTGTCTGTCTATGTCTATCTCTCTGTCTCTGTCTGTCTGCCTCTCTCTCTCTCTCACACACACACATCCCTCTGAAATACATAAATCTAGGTCGATCTGCCCTCTTTATACTAATTCTGTAATAATTTCTTGCACCTCTAGAGATATTCAGTGCTAATTATTTTTCATTTAATTTCCTGGTCTCTGAGGGAGGGTTGCAGTGATTGTGCAAAAAATAAATTGGCATTATCTTCTCTCCCCCCCCCCCCCCCCACTTCTGGTAAAAAAATGCATCCTGCTTGGAGATACTTTATTTGCATCTGTGTGCTTTTGCGGTGCTGATAATTCAGCTGGTTTGCAAGAAGCTTTGGCATATTAAACCTTAAAAAAAGCACTTGATGTTCACGTTAAATAGCAGCAGAAACGGCAACGATTCCAGACTTTGATTCCGTGCACATAATTCACACAAGGACTTCGCTTCTTGGGATGCAACGTGATGCAATACATTTTGCATACAAAGGGACTGGAATCTCATGGCGATACCTGCTCTTTTAATTATGGCCATTGGTTAGGAGTGGTTAGAGATAAGAGGTAGAAATTAGATGAAGAAAGATTATTGCTATGTATGAATTAAATATAAAGATGGTTCATAATTATAAATATGCCAACATAATAAACAGAATTATGAATCAGCTAATATAAAGAGAAACTGAGCCACAACTTGAACATTGGGCACTATCTAATAAAATGAAATTCAATTGCGAAAAAAGTAAGGTTCTACATTTAGGCAAGAAAAACAAAATGCACAGGGACAGTATAGGTGGTACCTTGCTCAATAGTAGCAACTGTGAGAGGGATCTTGGAATCCTAGTGGACAACCATTTAAATATGAGCCAACAGTGTGCAGCAGCTGCCAAAAAAGCCAACACAGTTCTAGGCTGCATAAACAGAGGTATAGAATCTAGATCACGTGAAGTGTTAATGCCACTGTATAGTGCCTTGGTAAGGCCACACTTGGAATACTTCATACAGTTTTGGTCGCCACGATGTAGAAAAGACGTGGAGACTCTGGAAAGAGTGCAGAGAAGAGCAACCAAGATGATTAGGGGACTGGAGGCTAAAACATATGAAGAACGGTTGCAGGAGCTGGGTATGTCTAGTTTGATGAAGAGAAGGACCAGGGGAGACATGATAGCAGTGTTCCGATATCTCAGAGGGTGCCACAAAGAAGAGGGAGTCAAACTATTCTCCAAAGCCCCTGAGGGCAGGACAAGAAGCAATGGGTGGAAACTAATCAAGGAGAGAAGCAACTTAGAACTAAGGAGAAATTTCCTGACAGAACAACTAACCTCTGGAACAGCTTGCCTCCAGCAGTTGTGAATGCCCCAACCCTGGAAGTCTTTAAGAAGATGTTAGATAGCCATTTGTCTGAAATGGTACAAGGTTCCTGCCCACGCAGGGGGTTGGACTAGAAGACCTACACGGTCCCTTCCAACTCTGCTATTGTATTATTGTATTATTAACTTTTGATTATATTATTACTAGTTACTAGTATATGTGTTAACATTTTGTTTTGTTCCCTCTTTGTTTTTCTTTCATAAATGGTATACCCTGACAATACACTGCGTTCGAAATGTTTATGGATTTTTAAAAAAATACAAACATTAAAAGGAAAAATAATAATAATGATGGCCACTGGAAGAAACTGGTGTGGTGCTGCCTGTTTTAGTCAAATTCAAGCTTGTCTTGGAAGCAGAAGAACATAATATACAGCAGCTGCGAAAACACTTGCCTCGTTGCCCGTATGTGAGATGAGTGTAGCTGTCGTAAGTGAGAAAAAGGGTGGGAGGTGCTGCTAGTGTTAATTTGCATTTGTGCCCCTCAGCCCTGAGAACACCTACATTTATAGCTGCAGCTCCACGCAAGAACATTCGTAAAATGAGGTGGGAAAAAGCTTCTCCTGACTTAAGCAGATGAGTTCTGGTTACCTGCCCACGTGGCAGTTGGGGTTGGTATTGTAGAAGTGGTTGAAGCAGACTTTCGGAGTGATAAGCTCAGCCTGCTTTTGCCAGCATTGGTGAGAATGTTCTAATTTATCTAGATCTAATTAATTTATCTACATATCTGGTGATGATGATAGTAATAGCAATAGGACCCAGATTGTTGGGGGCAAATAGGCTGACTCTGTAAATCTCTTAGAGAGGGCTGTAAAGCCCTATGAAGCGGTATATAAGTCTAAGTGCTATTGCCATGCACTCCGATCACCTTGTTAGTCACCTCTTGTTTTATCTATTCCTAAATTAGAGTTTCTGGTTTTTTTCTAACATGAGCAATTCCTCTTTCTCTTTGTCCAGGATGATGGTGTAGCTTACATGGTCCCACTTCATCTATAATTAACTAAGGGTGTTTTGTTTCCTGTCTGTCATCCAGGTTACCCCGGGGTTAAAAATAGGGTAGTAACCAGCTTAATAGCGGTAATAAATTAGCCAACGATATGTGGCCAGTCGGCACACCAAATTCCTTGTTGATAGAATGATGAATGGCGAGCAGAGATTTGTGTTATAAAGTGGTTGTGCTGTTTCTATTGCCAGGTTGGCTTGCTCGGCAAGCCCGTCTGGCTTGCGGAGGAAGTCTCTCCTTTGAGTAACCCGGTAGGAAGGCAGAAAACCAGCTTTTTGGTCCCTGCTGGTGCCCTCTGTCCCCTTCTGGCATCTTGTCTTGGGTTTTGTCACTTACAGAAGATGAGTTTTCCAAGGGTGAACTCTTGCCTCTAGACGTCTACCCTGTTTCCTCCAAAATAAGACCTCCCTGGATAATAAGCCGCATCGGGCTTTTGAGCGCATGCGCTAAACTAAGCCCTCCCCAAAATATTGCAACATAGCAGCAGCCACGAGGTGACCACGCTCGTCACCTCCTGCACTTCAACAATAAAAAGACCTCCCCAAAAATAATGTCAAGTGTTTATTTCGGGGGTCAAAAGAAAATAAGACCCTGTCTTAGAGAAGGAAAGTTTATACCGTACCTGGAATAGGGAATCGTGTTCTGTGATCTTTCTCTGTCGCCTCTTCTCCTCCTAATGTGACGAAGGGCCTAAACCAGCCTTTAGCCTTTGGTTCTAACCCATTTTCTTTCACCCTCTCAAAAGACAGTTGCAGTCCATTTCCTTACCTGCCCAGGTATCTCCTTGTCCCCTCACGGATTATGTGGAATGATTTTGGCCATTTGGCTTCATCAGTTTCTTGCTTCTCCAAGCGGTAGGGTTTAGACTGGTACTGGTTCATGGCCCATTAGGAAAAGGGGGCCCAGGCAAGCAAGTGAAGCTTCATTTGCGTAGGTAGCGTGCAAAACCACACCAACCCTCCGGTCTATGGAATCCCCCCCCCCCCCCCGAATAGGCCACCGGAGCGCAAAAGGTTGGAAGCTGCTGATTTACACCAGTATTTCTCAACCGTAGCATCTTGAAGAGGTGTGGACTTCAACTCCCAGAATTCCCCAGTCAGCAGTGAGAAACACCGGTTCAAACCCTTCTGAGGTGCTCAGTGTCGCCCTAAGACACTGGTCACATGTTACCACGACTATTGTTTGCCTTCTGGCAGAAGATACAGAACCATTCAAACTCAGACCACACGTCTTCTGAATAGCTTTTATCCCAGAGCTGTCATTGCACTCAACAACGAACTAAAGGGCCACCATCAGTGAGCTGTTGGTCAGCCCGACTTGGTCTGTTGTGGGGATGCTTGGGTGCTTTAAGAGCAGGGAATTTATTTTGGTGGGGGTTTGCGTGTTTGGGGATTGTTATGTGTGTTGTGCCTGGTCTCTGGGGGTTATGTAAATTTCGTTGTGTATACTGTGTATATATGTACAATGACAATAAAATAAAAGTAAAGTAAAATATTTCTATTATTACTGATAAGAAGAAAAGCTAAAAAAAATCAGAGACATATAAAGGTGTTCAAATCAAGCAAATGTGGAAGTTGTCACAGTGCCAGTATTGGCTGGAGCAATTCGTGCCCCCCCCCCAAATCTGAAAAGCACCGTCATTTAACTTCACGTAGCCGCTAAATGAAATACGTCAAGGGCTATCTGCAGTGCCTTCCTGAGATGCCCCATTGAGACCTTGACACTGAGGATGTCACGGACTGGTCAAAGATTAGAAAGATGTCACTTCAAGCACTCCGTAGCTAATTAACAAGAATTTCTCTGGCCCTCTTCCTGAGGGAGGCCTTACCCCCTCTGGGATGCCAGTATCCAAAGCAAATATATCCTTGCCCTGTCTGCCTGCCTGCCTGCCTGCCTCTCTGTTTGCTAACGAGAAAGACAGCCTGTAATTAAATTGAAAAAACAGAGGTGTCGCTGCCTGCTGTGCCTTGAGCGGTAAGGTCTTAAGGTTATGCCTCTCACCTGGAATTCACCTTTAACAAGTCAGTCTGGCTGTTCTCTCAACATACAAGGACCAGGAAGGCACATGACCGGGCGCATGCACTAAAATAAGCCCTCCCTGAAAATATCGCAGCATAGCAGCACCATGAGGTGACCATGTTCGCCACCTCCTGCACCTAGAAAATAATAAGACCTCCCCAAAAATTAAGGCCAAGTGCTTATTTCGGGGATCAAAAGAAAATAAGACCCTGTCTTACTTTTGGGGAAACACGGTAGTGGGTTTTTTTTCATCTTCCTGTAATCTTAAGCCACGTGGTTCATATCTATCTGTGACTTAGATATGAACAATAGTTTAACTGCTGGATGGGTTTAAACCAGCATTTTTTTTTTAAGTGTCTCTTGTATGGTACCTTAAGGGACTTGAAATTTAATGACGGTGCTCTCTTAAGCACCAGTTTATTTATAACTACTGCTAGTGATGTTGTTGATGGGCAGGTACTAAACTATGTGTTTAGTTGCTGTTTTTTTAAATACCTGTTAACAGCCATTGGCAGGAGAGGCTGTTTATAACCATTCTCAAATTGTTTTTTGGGTTGTTGTTTTTTTTGCAGGGTGACCTAAAAACCTATCTTTGCAATGAGCAGGACAACATTAAAGGAGACGCTCAAATAATGCTGCTGCAGAGGATGGCCTGTGAGATTGTGGCGGGACTTGTCACGATGCACAAACACAACTTTGTGCATGGGTGAGTCTTGAAAGCCCTTGAATGCCAAGGGTGGTTCTTTTTATATAGACTCAGCGAAGTTCAGTGTCACGGAGGGCTGGGGAATTCTGGGAGTTGAGGTCCAGACTTCTTAAGGGTTGCCAAGATTGGAAAACGTTGCTCCAGTTGGCGTGTTCCTGGGAAAGCACAAATCACAATCTTAGTCCCAAAAACACATCTTTTATTTCATACGGTTGTAAATTATGGTCATTCCCAGTCCGCAAGGCTTCACAAACAGCCTGTGAAGGTTCCGACAGACGTCTGCTCGAGTTGCCACCGTCTTTCAGGGGGAATGTTGATAAACACCCACCTTATTTCCCTGGGAATGCTGGCAGAGACCGAATTGCCAAATGCAGAGCCAGGCCAAACTGAGCACAGAGTCAAACAGAACTTTTCAAAGCTTGAACCGACCGGATGAACTAATTGCTTCCTGCAAAAGCTTACATCTTATTTGCTCCTCTTTTATGTCATATAGGAGGGGACAATCATCTCCAAGCCTTACTCCCAAATCGACCCTGTTTTCTTAATTGTTCTTGCCTTCTGGCCGCTCCGCGCATGCGCACACTGGGAACAGGGTCCTGCTGTCCTTCTGCCTCGCTGATATCAGACTCTGGAGGCAGCAAATAACTATCAGATGGCCTTGGTCCCCTCTCTGCCTCCGACACAGAGCCCTCCCCAGAGCCTTCCCCAGACTCCAGGACTGGCCCAGGTTCCTCACTGTCCGAATCTGCTGCCAGCTCTGCTGGTCACTGGCAGGCCACAACATGGTGCTGTTTGCTAAGATTGACCCAAGATCTCTGACTCAAAGGAGACTGGCCAAGAAACCGAAAGTCCATTTGCAACACAGTGCTCAGCCTTCAGGTTTTTAAATAGAGGCAAATATAACTGTTGAATGGCTGTTGCTATGGCACTTTAGAACGGGGCTGAATTTAAAGCTGAAATTTAACCTCGTGTTCTCCAAGAGAGACTTGGTAGCTTAGTTACGCCCTTGAAATTTTCTCATTTCATCTTGTGTTGAACTTTTGTGGGGTTTTTTGTTTTTTTTCTCATTGCAATATTTTATTGTTGTTGTTTTACAGAGATTTCGCTTTAAGGAATTGCTTCCTCACATCCGATTTAAATGTAAAAATTGGAGATTATGGAATAGGATTCAATAGGTACAAGGTAAGTCAACGCATTTAGAAGTGCTCAGCTTCAAAACCCTGATTGTGGCAGTATCCATTTCCATCTAAAATCCTGTTGCTCAGTTGTTGGGATATTTCATGTAGTAGCCGCTAGCTTTATATCTGTACTGATACTGACTTGCAAAATAGTTGTTAGAAATTGCCAGGCTGCATTAAAGTACCCCTGTTCCTCTTTCCCTCACTGGTTTTGCTGACATTGGTGTATCTTTTGGGTCCATGTTGACTCAGGGCAACGTTAGGGAGGGTGTGCAAATACGTATATCCCACCCCATTCCAATCCTGTCTGTGTGCAGCTTAAGGAGGCTGGTGCATTTTCCCTCAGGGAGAAGGATTTTCCATATTGCTTAACCTCTGAAGACCCATATTCCGGAAAATGCTACAAGAATACAATACGCCCAGTAACATTTTTCTGACCGATCAAAGAGACTGTGTATCGCTCAGGGTTGAACTGTAGGATCCTTCGTGCTGTGTGCGCTTGGTTGTTTTCTTGAGGACCTTTCATGACCCAACTAGGGAATGTCATCAGTGCTAGAAGGGAGATGGAGAGCAAACCCCACTCCTTTTTAGCACTGATGATGTTACCTAGTTGGGTCATGAAATGTCTGCAAGAAAATGGCCAAATTCAGAGAGCACCAAGGACCCCACAGTTCCTGTTCCTCCTCCTCCTCCTCCTCCTCCTCCTCCTCCTCCTCCTCCTCCTCCTCCTCCTCCTCCTCCTCCTCCTCCTCCTCCTCCTCTCTGCAAACTCCACTCCCTTCTAGCACTGATAATGTTACCTAATTGGGTCATGAAACGTCTGCAAGAAAACCATCAAGCTCAGAGAGCACCAAGGACCCCACAGTTCCTCCTCCTCCTCCTCCTCCTCCTCCTCAATTCCTCTCCCTTCTAGGACTGATGATGTTACCTAGTTGGGTCATGAAACGTCTGCAAGAAAACAACTCAAGCCCCAGAGAGCATTAAGGAACCCACATTTTCCTTCTAATTTTTTTAAACTGTTTATAATATTCTTGTGTTGCTTTTTCACTTCTGCAAAAAAAAGCCAGAGAAGGGAGGGATTTCTAATTCCTAGGACACTTTTCAACCGTGGGAAAGATTCTCATTTCATGGATCCAAAGGTGGGTTCAGCTAAACAAATTGAAGACATGCTTTGTTTTTTTTAAATCCCTAGGAGGATTATATCGAAACGGATGAAAATAAATTCGTACCCCTCCGGTGGACAGCTCCAGAACTGGTGACCAGTTTTCAGGACCGGCTGTTAACAGCAGAACAGACGAAGTACAGCAACGTCTGGTAGGAAGATGCCAAAGTTGTAAGCGGGCGGGCGGGGGAAGAGCCAGAGGAGGGCGGAGGAGGAGCTATGGCTTCATAGATCCAAAATCACCTAGATCAGGGGTGTCCAAACTTAAGACTTGTGGACTTCAACTCCCAGAATTCCCCAGCCAGTCCACAAGTCTTAAAGTTCCCAAGTTTGGACACCCCTGACCTAGATGGTTCCGTAACTTGACGTTCACGATCCCAGTAGCTCTAACATTTGCCACACTTATTTGACAATTTAAAAAATCGCCCGAATTCTAAATACTGGTAAACCAAACCGCTGTAGGAAAACATACCACTGTATAAACAAAATCCCCCTCATAAGGGCATCTGTATATCTGCTGCTGTGGACTAGAAGTGGAGCTCTCGCCTCCCAATCAGGAGGTTGTGAGTTCAACCCTAGGTAGAGGCAGATGTAGGGTCTCCTGCTTGGACAGGGGGTTAGACTAGATGACCTCCAAGGTCCCTTCCAACTCTGTTAATCTGTTAAATCTGTTACGCCTGGAAGCCATATTTTACATTGGGCCTTCAGGCCTGCCACATGGGAAAAAGGGGGGGACGGGACACGGGAGGGATTATATGGAGTATGGGAGATAGATAGTCTAAATAACATTCCTTTCTCAGAGAGTCAAGGACATCTTGCCCTGCACCTGGAGTGGCGTGACTGGGAGGCATCTCCAATTGGGATAATGCCTGTTTGGGCCATTTGATGGACATGTGGGTGTTGGGCAGGGACTTGGACTCTTCTTTGGGTGGGGAAAACCTGGAGATTTGGGTTTCCCCAGATGTGCCAAGAGGACATCTCTGATAAAACAGGACTTTAAGGAACTTCAAGCCTCAAGAGTCTTCTTTTGTTGGGGGTCCTACTTGGAACCTCGACAGCATCGCTACTATGAGCTATACAGAGTTTATAGGTCTGCATATATTCTCTCCTTACTAGAGAGATTGCCAGGCTACCATGCATGCAGCGGCAAAATTCTGCGTTGCTGCCATGTCCACAAGAAAAAAAATTGGTTACAGAATTATAGCTGACATCTTGCACCAATTATTTGGACATAACTCTAACAATTTCTGGATCATTATATCTACTCCCATGCTTATCGGTTTTTCATCCACGTAAACCTGGGAGTGACCCAAACAGTTGGAGAACATGTATGTTACCCACTTTTAATGTCAGTACTTTTTTAATATATTGTAATATATCTCTAGTGTATTGCTGATCTTTGACCGTAATACAGATGTATACTATACTGACAGCATCGCTTTCATCCAGTCCTACAAATTGAAGTCTCCCACCATCAGCCCAGCTGTATTTTAAAACTTAAGACCCTCTACACCAGGGGTCCCCAACCTTTGCAACTTTAAGTCTGAAGGACTTCAGCTCCCAGCAAAGCTGGCTGGAGAAGTCTGGGAGCTGAAGTCCTTCAGACTTAAAGTTGCAAAGGTTGGAGACCCCTACTCTACACTACAGGCTCTTTGTGGTACAGGGAGGCGCTACATAAGTCGGCTCCTAATAATTTGTTCCAACCTGCTCTCTCAAGTAGTGAATCCTCTGAAAATCTGAACAGTTCGAGGTAAAACAAAAGCCAACACTCCATTAGCCCCCTTGGGATCTGACGTCTTACGGAAGCCTTCTCTTTTGGCAGGGCCCTGGGAGTGACGCTGTGGGAACTTTTCAGTGACGCCGCAAAGCCTTATTCCGAGCTCTCGGACGAGGAGGTTTTGACGCAAGTCATCAAAGAAAAACAGGCCAAGCTGTCGCAACCACCACTCGACCAGCCCTATTCGGATCGATGGTAACAACACACCACGTTTTTTGGCTTTCAGTCAAGCTCTGTCATACAATGAGAGTTTCAGAGTGGTTCAGAAAGCTTCAGGCATTATTTTTTTTAGCCTACAAATGATGGCTGGCTGGCTGGAGGAAGGACATGAAAGAAGGAAGGGAAGGAGAATGAGGGAAGGGAAGGAGGAAAGGAAGAAGGGAGGGAGGAAAGGAAAGGAAAGGAAGAAGGGGGGAGGAAAGGAAAGGAGAATAAGGAAAGGAAAGGAGGAAAGGAAGAAGGGAGGGAGGAAAGAAGGAAAGGAAAAAAGGAAAAGAGAATGAGAGAAAGGAGGAAAGGAAATCAAGATCATTTGTGGATTGTTCCTCCTGGAGTTCAAATTGCTCTCTTGATTTAAAAAAAAAAAAAGAATAAAACCTTTCCAGGTAAAATCGCTTTGAAAAGCAAGGTTACTTTAGAAAACTTTTACAAGAACTCTTGACCTGAAATATTTTCCTTTGTTACAAACTGTCTCTTTGAAATCTAATCCTTCCCAGGTATGAAGTTCTACAGTTTTGCTGGTTATCTCCGGAAAAGCGAGCCACCTCCGAGGAAGTCCACAAGCTCCTGGTCTACCTCTGCATGCAGAGTCAGAGGGATTCCGTCATCGATCCCGAACAGTGGGACGACCTCAAGCCCAACATTTCAAACCGAGAACCGCTGGGGAGTTCCGCTTTTCCCATCCTGGATCATTTCACCGGTAGCCGATTTGGCCGCGAGATGGAAGAGGTCCTCACGGTCACCGAGACGAGCCGAGGGCTCAACTTTGAGTACATCTGGGAGGCAGCCAAACACGACCACTTTGAATGTAGCCAGTCCAACACGGCCGAAACGAAGACTTACACGAACATCTTCTTCCCGGTGGAGGTTTTTGAAAACACGCTGACCGACCAAGGGCCTGGCGCCCAGGTGGAAAGTGGACAGGAAGTCTCCCTTCTGGTGCCTGGAGAACTTCCTGTGTTCAACGCCCGTAAACCTTCGATTGGAAGTGATTATTACATCCAGTTGGAAGAAAAAAATGGAGGCCTTAGGGGCATCAACTTCGACCACCAGTTGGCTGAATTGACAACCGAAGTGGACAGTTCTGAAGTTCCAAAAGACACCAATTGCCACATCGTGGTTCTAGAACACGACGCGGCTGAATCTAGCACAGACGGGGATATTTTCTGTAGCAGCACAGATCCCAAGGAAGAGAATTTACAGGCTCTGCTTAGCCCTTCCCCAAACAGTGGCATCCTCACCAAAACTGAACAGGTGGCAAATGGAGTCGGCAGACTCGATTTAGTGAATGTAAACGATATCCGTCTGGAGCTGGAAGCCATCTCACTCTTGGATCTTGAGGAGTCTACCCAGGTCTTGCCCAAGAAGGGAAGCTCCTCGCTCACTTCTCAAAACGATTACTTGCAAGACGATGCCTTGCAGGAATCGGAACTTAGCCAACTGACTTTAGAGGAGCTATCTGATAACTTCTTTTTTCTCCAGGAGAATAATTTATTGAAGGGGACCACGAGGGACGGAAGCGGTGGCGATCTCGGCAGAGCTCACGACCGAGCAGAGAAACCAGACCCGCCAAATACGAACTCTTTGGGAGTCGAATGTAACCTGAGTGGGAAAGTTCGTGACACTAACGAGGATCTTCTTGGGCGAATAGGGACACTTTCTGACCCCCCTGGGATTGATAAGCAGCTCCTGTTGTCCTTTTTCAGCCCGCAGAAAAGCCCTCCTAACAGAGACGTTGGAGATAACGCTACCCACAATGTTGCCACTTCGTTCCTTGGAATGGAACAAGTCTCCGAATCTGGTTCCACGGATATCCACTCCACTCGTGTCAAAAACCAGACCCAGGACGTTCGCTCCTTCCCCAGCGTCTCACTCAATGCTGAAGAAGAACGAGAGGGACATCAACGGGAACTTCAACACAGCGGTCATTCCTGGGAGTTGACCTCCGCTTTAAGCCCCGAGAAACCCGAACGAGATTGCGCCTACGTTCTGAAGGAAAGTGACGGTAGGTCTCCTGGGGAAAGGTACGACTCGCTGGGTCGTCTCCCCACAGATCGCATCAGCCGCGATAGCCTACTAGAAGACAGTTCATCGGGTTCAACCCCGAGCCTGGGACAACTGCTAGATACGCCAGACTCCTTCGAGGCATTAGACATGAACGAAGTTTTAGAATCTTTCGAACCGGAAAGTCCCCGGAAATGTTTACCCCCCGATAAGCCCGCCGACAGCGGCTACGAAACGGAAAACCTAGAATCTCCCGAATGGACTTCCCATCTGGTTGGCGGCAACTCCGGCGAATCGGGGGCCGATCTCGTGCAGGAGAACCTCACGGTCATCGTGTCAGCGGACATCCATCCTCACGCCAGCCCGACAAACGTAGGTAATTTTGAAACCACTCCTCAGGCAGCTTTGGAGGGTGTCCATAATTCATACCGAGACTCAGCCTACTTCTCCGATAACGATTCGGAGATTGATAAGAAATCGGAGGCCGCGAGTCTGCCGAAAAAGCCAACAGGGTTAACAAAGGACCACGCCGATTCCTCTGAAGTGGAAAACGCTGGGAATGTAAAAAATCCTTCAAAGGGCAGCGACGTCACTAATTATCAGTTCGTCAATGACTTGGCCTCGCAGCCGGAGGCGGATGGAGGAGTAGAAGACCGCGAGTCGGCTGAAGCAAAGCAGGTGTGGCTTCATAAAGCCGAAGATACGACGCCATCGCCCCTTGTCCCCGACCTAGAACATACAGATGAGGATGAAATATATGAAGAGTTCCCCAAAAGCGTCTCCTGCACCGGCACCAGTACGGCGGATTTTTTCCCCGAGGGAGATCCGACGCTCGCGCCCGCCTTGTACGGTCCTCCCGAACACTTTGAGAAATCCATCCTGGGCCACCTTGAAGGCCATAAGTTGAAAGAGCCCGACGTCGAAGGGAAGTATCTCGGGAAGCTTGACGTCCCTCGGATGCTGGACCTCACCTTAGACGAAGAGGACGCCGACGAGGAAGATGGGAACAGTGACGATTCGGAGGACGATATGAAGAGCTTCCACCTCCACGGGCTCAGCTCGGATAGCGACGAGGACATCGTGGTGCACCCTGTGCCGGAAATAATTAGCGACGGAAGCGATGGGAAGCACTTAAGGAGCTTGCTGAAACAGCCAAAGCAACCCCAGGAGAACCGCTCGACCGACGCCTTTCAGAAGAACAGGAAAAAAGCAGTCACCTTCTTTGATGATGTCACCTTATATCTTTTTGATCAGGTATATCTTCCCTCTTTTAAAAAAAATATTATTGGATTTCAGAATAGAATCTTCTTTTAAAAAACCTTGCCTAGGTAAGGCAGAAGGAAGCGTATGTCCTGAGTAAAGAAAGACAGGTCATACTCTACCCTAGCTGGCAGCCACTGTCTGTTCCCACAGCAGTTGATTACAGAGGGGCACTCTCAGCGCAACCACATAAAGCCTGGCTTGGTGTGACACCCAGTTCCAGACAGTGACGGAATTCATGTCCCTCAAAGGTGACAAAGGAGGGGAGAGGTGAGGGCAGACTGTTGTTTCTCAACTTTGTTAACTTAGGAAGTGTGGACTGCCATTCTCAGAATTCCCCAGCCAGCAATGGTGGCTGAGGAATTCTGGGAGTTGAAGGCCACACGTCTTAAAAGTTGCGAAGGTTGAGAAAAACACAGACAGATTAACAGAGTTGGAAAGGCCCTTGTAGGTCATCTAGTCCGACCCCCGCCCAAGTAGGGGGCCCTTACACGATTTCTGACAGATGGCAGTCCAATCTCTTCTTGAAAGTTTCCAGTGATGAAGCTCCCACAACTTCCGAAGGCACTTGAAAGAACAATGTCTTTTCTGTGTGTGTGAAGTTCCCAAAAGATGCCTTAATTAATTTACGAGTCTCGAGACAAAAAGTTCAAAAGAAATCCAGTCGTTTATTAGGAGCGACATTTTGGCATGTTCTTCTGCCGGAGCCGAATCTGATTTCTGGTCAGTGGTTTCTGAACTTTGCCCCTGTGTTTCCCCTCCCCTCAGTCTGTGTCATAAATCACATCCACCAAAGCGTTGCTGCAGCAGGCTGTGAACTTTCCGTGCCTCACACGCCTGCTGTAGAAACCTGAGATCCGACCCTGGTCGAAGGTATGCGTGGAATTCTCCCTTTTTCATGCCAACTTGATAATAGTCACGGAAACACTTTACAAGTTGACAGGGCGATAGAATTGTACAGGGTAGTCCTCGAAGTACAACCACAATTAAGCCCAACATTTCTGTTGCTAAGCAAGGCAGTTGTCAACGTGAGTTTTGCGCCTGTTTTACGGTCTTTTTTTGCCACTGTTGCTAAGTGAATCACTGCACTTGTTAAACTAGTAACCCAGTTGTTCAGTGAATCCGGCTTCCCCATCGACTTTGCTTGTCAGCAGGTCACAAAAGATGATCATGTGACCCGGAGCCCTGCAACAGTCATAAGTACATGCCAGTTGCCAAGCGTCTGGATTTTGATCCCGGATGCTACAACGGTTGTGTGAAAAAAGGGTCATAACTTTTTTTCAGTGCCGTTGTCACTTTGACCGGTCACTAAACGGACTGTTGTAAGTCGAGGACTTACTGTAAGAAGCTAGCTGCATTTCTTGTGATGCTTTTATTATTATTATTTTTTTAAGGAAACACCAACCAAAGAACTCGGAAAGCGTATTGCTGAATCAAACTCTAACCACACTCCTGTCCCGGCTGCCAGTTTCGGTTACTTGAATAAGTTCACCAGTTCAGAAAGTTCTACGGATGAAGAAGGTAGACATTGTGTTTGTATTGGTCCCTGACAAGAAAACCTTAAGTTTTGGAATTGCCAGCTAACACCGTTCCTCTTAACATCCGCAAAAGGTTTATTTTCCAATTACATTTCTCCAAACGGCAATGTTCAAGCCGCTCTTGTGTTTATCGCATCCACGCTTGGCTCCTTTTTAATATATATAACCATTTTCTTCCTTTATCTGACAATTCCAAAATCCATCAAAATAAGAACCCTCTAGGATAGGGACAGAGGGACAGGGTGGCTCAGTGGCTAAGATGCTGAGCTTGTCGATCAGAAAGGTCGGCAGTTCGGCGGTTCGAATCCCTAGCGCCGCGTAACAGAGTGAGCTCCCCTGACCTGCCCCAGCTTCTGCCAACCTAGCAGTTCGAAAGCAGGTAAAAAATGCAGGTAGAAAAATAGCCACCTTTGGTGGGAAGGGAACAGCGTTCCGTGCAGCTTCGGTGTTTAGTCATGCCGGCCACATGACCACAGAGACGTCTTCAGACAGCGCTGGCTCTTCGGCTTTGAAACGGAGATGAGCACCGCCCCCCTAGAGTCAGGAATGACTGGCACATATGTGCAAGCGGAACCTTTACCTAGGATGGTGACACAAATAATTATTTTAGTTTGCACGCAGAAGGCTAAATGGTGTTTGGGCTTCTCTTTAGCGAGGCATTTTAAAAACCATGTTACCAATAAAGGAGAGTATTTGTAGCTCGGGTTTGAAAGGAGAGGTCCTTGGTGCTCTCTGAGCTTGGTGGTTTCCTTGCAGACGTTTCATAACCCAACTAGGTAACGTCGTCAGTGCTAGAACTATGCCGATTTGAAGCCTCATTGATAAGTTTTCATGGACATGGTCTGAAACCTCCCTCTGATCTGCTTGATTCCAGGAGGCTTTGAGTGGGATGATGACTTCCCTTCCCCGGGGCCATCGGTGATCTTGAAGGCCGCAAGCACTCTCATCAGCTCCAAGTCTTCTTCTCTTCAGACCTCCAAGTACCTCTCTCCTCCACCGCCCCCCCGAAGCCCCGAGCAGGACTGGTTCCGCCCTCCCCCTTACTCCAGGTTCTCCATCTCACCCGCAAACATTGCGAGCTTTTCGCTCACTCACCTGACGGACTCCGATATCGAACAGGGAGGTGAGTATTTCCTTCCAGCCCGTGGCGTGGCCGCTCTTACGAGCAGACCTCCCAAAGGTGTTTTTAGAGAGATTGCCAGGGAGAGATTATATCTTTAGAGAGATTGCCAGATTGCCTACATTTTTATGTAGGCTTTCTCCTCCAGGACACAAACCCAGCTACCACGTACGCAGTGGCAAAATTCTTTGTTGGTACAATGTCCACAAGAAAAAAATTGCTTACAGAATTACAGTTGTCATCTTGCACCAATTATTTGGACGTATCTCTAACAATTTCTGGACCATTGTATTTACTCCCATACTTATTGGCTTTTCATCCACGTAAACCAGGGAGTGACCCAAACAGTTGGTTCTCCAACTGTGTGTTATTATCCACTTTTAATCTCAATACTTTAAAAATATATTTTAAGGTCAGTACTTTTAAAATATCTTGTAAAAAGTAATGTGTATTGCTGGTCTTTGACCGTAATAAAGATTTATACTATACTGATAGCATTGCTTTCATCCAGTCCTACAAATTAAGTCTCCCACCACCAGCCCAGCTGTATTTTAAAACTTAAAACTTTTTTTTTAATTTTTTTGAATAAACATAGACAAACCCAACACAAAAAACACCACAAAATCATCTTCCATTACACATTGTAGAAAGTGTGTCAATTGGTTACAAAAAACTTTTGTGCATCTCTTCCATAGTCATCACCTACAATTCATATCAAATTATATATTTTAAATCAAATATATTTATATATGTATATATATAAATATATATGTATAAATGGTATAAGGTTCCTGCCCACGCAGGGGGTTGGACTAGAAGACCTACAATGTCCCTTCCAACTCTGCTATTGTATTGTATTGTATATTACTATCATCGTACCTCAACTTTCATTTGACTGTAATTATTTTTATGTCCCTTTATATAAAATATTCCGAAATTTATATCAGGGGTCTCCAACCTTTGCAACTTTAAGTCTGAAGGACTTCAGCTTTGCTGGCTGGAGAAGTCTGGGAGCTGAAGTCCTTCAGACCTAAAGTTGCAAAGGTTGGAGACTCCTGATTTAAAGCACAACCACGTAATGGCATTTTGTTAGCTGTTTCCAATATCATCCGGTAACATTACATCTTTATAACATGTTCTAAATAAAAAATGATTATATTTAACGACAAGGTTTCTAGATGACCTTTCTGAATCACTGTTTACAATTTATATCCAATTTCTATTTATCAAACCAGTACATATATATATAGGTGTTTTTTTTTTTAAAGAAAGCAGCTGGACTTTTCATTTCCCCCCCAAAGACGTTTCCCTTGTCATCCAAGAAGCTTCTTCAGTTCTAAAGATGTTATTCTCCAGAACTGAAACATCTTAAGGAAAAACAGAAAGTCCAGCTGCCTTCTTTAAAAAGAACCTTTGAGACAACCATGACCAGAATGACTGAGAATCTTTTTTTAAAAATAGCATTTATTGAACATTTTAAAGTTTTTTTAAAACAACAACCACAAGTAAAAAAACCAAGAAAAAATACAAAAACAGATAAAAACACAAACTATAATTTTACAGCTTCCTGTCTCAGCATGTATATAACCAATTTCCTTGTAATTTTAGTACAATGACAATAAAGATGATTATTCTGCTTTCGTAGTTCACTTGGGAATCTTTGTAGACATTGCAAGCAGAAGCTTTTTATAGGGTTGATGGAGGCCGGTCTCAAACTTCTCCTTGGTGGTGGCCCTCCTCCTTTGAACGGTTTATCCTAGATTTTGGGACCCTTCCTCTGAAAGACACCGGGCGGACATTCTAATCATACTACCCCGATTAGAAATAGAATAGGGAGAGGAGGAAGAGGAGGCAGCTAGTAGGACACCAGATTTTTGTCCTGCTAACCTTCTGGAAGAATGAAACCCCAGGGCAGGCTCTTCGCTGGCTGATTTTCATGTTTTTAAAACATGGAACTTTAACAGATGAACAGAGTTGGAAGGGACCTTGCAGGTCATCTAGTCCAAGGGTCTCCAACCTTTGCAACTTTAAGTCTGAAGGACTTCGGCTGGAGAATTCTGGGAGCTGAAGTCCTTCAGATTTAAAGTTGCAAAGGTTGGAGACCCCTGATCTAGTCCAACCCTCTGCCCAAGCAGGGGACCCTACACGGGCCTCTACCTAGGATCGAACTCACAACCTCCTGCTTGTGAGGCAAGAGCTCTACCTCTAGGCCACAGAACTGGGACATATATTTTTTCCCCCTGTGTAAAATGGCCTGGCACTTAGTGTTTGGGTCTGCGCTCCAATTCCCTCAAAAAACACTGTTTGCGCTTGGCCCAAAAATGCTGATTAGATAAGCCGTGCTGCTTGTTTTAGCCGGTAACTCATAGGGCAGTTTTCTTTGATGTCTCCACAGCGGTGACATTGAAGTGTGCGATGTAGACAGTTGTGCTTGGGAGACTTGGCAGGTGTGCCCAATTTTGCAACAGGAAGTGGAGAACACCGCCTTGTATATCAGAATGTCCCTTGCAAAGAAGGAGGGGGGGGGGAGAAACCCCGATTCTAACCTTTGGGGAAAACAGGTATCACATCCCTATGGAGCAGGTACCTGCAACACACTTTTTCCGCAGGTAATTTTAAAGATTCTCCCACTTTCGATTCAGTTAGCCTGCTAGAAATTCACCACCACAAATTAGACCTTAAAAAAAAACAACCCCAGAGTTTTAAGCCAATGTTTTTCAACCTTGGCCTCTTTTAAGGCACGCAGACTTCAACTCCCAGAAGGGCTGGGGAATTCTGGGAGTTGAAGTCCGCGCATCTTAAAAATGGCCCAGGTTGAGAAACGCTAATTTAGAGGGTCCTTCAAGCAGACTCTTTCCAAGTTATTCCTAATTGCAATAACTTTGTTTCCTCAACAGGGAGCAGTGAAGATGGAGAAAAAGACTAAGAACTGAAGCGTCTCTCGGGATGGTGGGGAATACCTCCGCTTTGGATGAAGAGCCATTGAAAAGAGAAAAAAAAAAAGTTGCATCTTAAGATGAAGACTTGTTGAAGTCCTACAATCCAATAACCGATTGTGGGAACACGCAGGCAGGAGCAGAATTTGGAATGGGTGTATTTCCATTCCAGAGTACTATTTTGGAAAAGCAGTGCGGTTGGCATTTCCTCTTTAAATATATATATATATATATTTGAGATATATATATATCTCAAAAACACACCTCCCTACGCTAGCTCTCTTCCAGTACTTGAAATAATCCTCCAGATGATTTGTACCACAGTGGCGTTCTGGTTTATATATAGGATTGTAAAATACTTTATTTTTTTTGAGGAGGGGGTAGTAGCCATGTATCATCTATACGAACGTGTAAAATTGTATATAGTCGAGCTGCGGATATACTACATTCCTTGATCGGGCTGAGAGCTGTTGTGTAGCAAGCCATCTTTCGCAGGTTTCGCTCGTTGCTTCGCTGTAGGTGTGCTAGTTGTGTCCTTGCCGAGTCCCTTTGCACTGTATAAAGCATTCCGGACCAATGGGAGTTGTAGTCCCGGCTTATTTAAATGGGTTTTCATTTTACTCCTGTGTGTCTCTTTCCATGAATCGACTCGTCGGAGAATACAGAATTTTGAGCCGTCCAGTTTATTGTTTTCTTTTTAAAGGATTTCTGCCACTTTTCCACACTGCTGCTCATGTTTCTAAAAAGGGCCACCCACTTGGAGAGAGAGAGGAAGATAATCCTCACTTGCAATTAACGGGGGTGTCGGTTGACTTATTTTTATTTGCGGTTGGCTAAAAATGGTGATGGTGAACTGGTTTGGGGGTTTTCCTTGATTTTTTTGTAGGGCAAATTGTCTGCACTTTTGGTGTGCATGTGTGTGCAGCATGGCCGTGGTGCATCCCTGTCGAAACAATCTTCTTGGTTTTACTGGACAACTTGTAGGTTGACATTGTCCATGTCAACTGTTGACATTGTCCATGCCAACTTTTAAGGATCCGTCCACCTTTCTGGTCGTAGTCTGATAAAAGATTGCTTCCCTTCTGCCACCAGCGATCTTCCTTGTTGAAGTCAAGCACCTGTAAAAAAAAAAAAAAGCTTTTAACAAATTTGAGCTCCTTGGGTCTTCCTGGTTATTAAAAATTGAGCATGGATCGCAACAATCTTCGTAGGTCTTTGACTTTTCCATGACTGATGAAAAGTTTTCTCTTGCATGAGTTCTGAAACCTTAAGGCCTTTGAGGATTCAAGCCGCAACGTATGGGCTAGTAGGCAGTTTTTCATTCAACCCTGATATTCTCGCCCTGCTCAAAGGATCTTTTCTGAGCTCAAGTCAACTTTGTGTGAGACCGATCTCCTCCAAAATAGGAGAAGGCCTTATTTGTGACAAGCACAGCTTTTGTTAGGCCTCAGGTGGGCAAGCAGCTTTGCTTCTCAGTTGAGAAGTTCTCTCTTTCTCTCTTTAAAATGTATTCTCGTGCTGAAAAACAAGCATTTGTGCTGCTTTGTGTAATTTGCTTTCGTAGTTCGGCAGGGAAAGAACCCGCTGGCAACCAGTTTGTAAAGCTCTCGGGTCATCGTACAGAACCAGCTGCTGACAGGACGAATTTTTGAGACTTTCTTGAACTAGAATGAAAGAGGAAAAAAATACTGTAAGGAAGGACTCGAAACAAACACTGATGTTTTTAGCCTTTCACCTGTCTTAGTTCTTGGAAGCTATGCGAAGGGTAGAAGCGGTCATGCGTGAAACATGCCAGGGACTGGCAGAGCATTGATGTGTAAGCATCTTAAGGACTGCCAACATGCTCTGCTCTTGACGTGGTGGTTCTTGACAGATCCAACTTCTCCAGGCACTGAATTCCTTCTTAACTGACAGCCTCGCGTCTGGCCTTCTTCACTCTTGGAGAACCTTGCAGTCTGAAGTGAGACCTCTTCTATCAGATGACGACACGTTAGGGGGCTCAAAACGGAGCTTTCTCAACTCTCGCGTTGGGTCTTGGCCTTGTGTGGTAGGAATTTGGACATCGTTTGTGGCAGCTGTCCCCAGGGACACCTTTCAAACACGTTGAGATCAACGCTCCCTTCAGGGCAGAAGACACCTTAATGGTGAACACCGTTTGGCAAGGTTGAGTGAAGCAGATGTTAGTATTCCCTTCATCTTGGAGTTGACTATTGACCTAACATGCATCCTACATTACAGGGTTTTCTCCAGATTTTTGGGGCGTCTTCCTGTTGCCTTATTCCTCACCTCACTTCACTTCACTTTAATCCCATGTCTAAACATTAACACGAGTTGCAAAGGCCTATTTTTGGATAAGCCCGGGGCAACTCTTGTTTCATCGAAAAGGTAACAGTTCCAGGTACATCATGCCCCGGGCTGCACCAGAAATCCTTTCCTTGTGCTTGAAATATACATGCGCCTCTTCAGTTATTCAAGCTTTTCAAATTAAAAGTATGAACCATTGAAAGTCCCACATTAGCTTTTCTCTAGCTGAGGTGGTATCCCCTCAGCTTCCCAAATCCACCCCAGCTTGTCCAAGTTTCTTAATAGATCCCTGAAAGATTGACTTACATATCATCACGGCCAGATTATATCCGAGGGTCCTGAATTATTATTATTATTGTCATTTTGCACTACAATTTCCCTGATTGATCTGGCCACATTTGGAGAATTGGAGCAGGTTCAAGTTTGGTGCGTTTGCTTAGAAGAAGCAGTTCTCTTTAGCGTTATGTCCGTTTTCTGCAGGACATCAAAGCTAGCAGATGTCTGGAAGTGACTTCCTTTGGTCAGCCAGGGTCATCCTCCTATTCTAGACTTAAGAGTTGTTACTTCTCTGCCCTTTCCCATTACCCCAGCTCAGCCCACCTTCAGTCCGTGACCTGTTCCTTTGAACAACTGAATAACCTAGCAGAGATCCCTGCGGGTCTATATATATATATATATATGGGTGTGTATGTTGTACCAGTGTGGAGATGACTGACTTTCCGTTTGCCCTAGTTTCTGAGCTTCTGCAGGATAACTGAGGGGGTTATTCCGAGAGCAGGTGCCGATGGATGGCCGTTTGCACTAAAATGTAGGTGGGATCAGGAGCCTTGCAACCCGGACTTTCGTTGGAGTAACTTGAAAAGCAGATACGTCAAGCTTGGGTGTCTTGACATAAGCACTCTTACACAGTCGAATGCTTTGTTTACGGTAGAGCTGCTGTTAGAACGATCCCCAAGAATGCAATTTCAGGAAGGCTCATAAGCTCCCAAGATAAACCAGTCTGTCAACCTTTTTTGAGGGGGGGGGGGGCAATGGACCAGTAGTAGCATTAACGGAGGTCCCCATTCTAGGGAAAGCCACTATCCCCGTCCAATATTTGCAGTTAGGCTTTTAATGGCTAAATCCTTTCCGTCCTTTATAAATAAATGCTGCTCTTTTTTTTTTGAAAATGTTTTTTAAATGACACTAATGAAAGCTGCCTGTGTGTACATTTTAAACACTGTTTTAGATTAATTAGTATGCAGATTTTGTTTTTCCTTTTTTGTTGTTGAGCGAGCGAACGAGAGACAACTCTGCGGGTTTTGTTAGAGAAAAACAATTGGCTAAAATTTTATGAGTGGTGGTGGGGGCAAAGGGGCTATTTAGATTGGAAGTAGAAATGTAGACTGCTTTGGAAGAAATAGCCTTAATAATAAAATGACCTCAGCTTTAATTTGTGTAAAATACTGACTTCTAAAGAGAGAGAGAGAGAAAAAAAGAAAATTAAAATGTCTTTCAGGAAATATGCTAGAGGAGAAACATTTGATGAAGAGCAGGTAACAAAAATTCTGTTTCCACAGCCTGGTTTTTATCTTGTTTTATTTTATTATTATTATTATTCAGTTAAAACTTGAATGAACTTAAGACGTCCGGTTCTGTTTAGCCATTTGTCTGATCTTGCACAGTGGTGGGTGATGGTAGAGCCGTTTCAATTCTATGTATATATATATACGACGTTTTATTCAATTTGTACATCAGGAAGTTTATGTAACAAAAATCATAGGGGAGGACCTTTTTTTTCTGATTGGGGGTTTAATACAGCGATGAGGTTTGTGGCAATATGCTAGCTAATTAAATTCCAGGTCGAATTTATCGTTAAACTGTGTGTAAATTTTAAAACTGTTAAGATTTCTACTGTATATTGATCATGCATAGTGTGATCCGAGGCTGCTTGTAATTTAAAGAACCTTATTTAATATTCAAAATAAAAATAAAGCTATATATTTATAAGCCTGGAATCTGACGTTCCTTCTGTTTTGATGCGTTCCACGGGCACGTGACATTGATTGATTGATTGATTGATTGAGTCGTCAGGTCTCTTTCCTAGCGACCACATAGATCCCCCCCCCCCTTAAAAAGTGCCATTTAAAGAGGGCAAAATATCCTCTTTATTGTCTTCAACTTCGGCTTCTTGGCCTGAGAAAATTTGCTCTTGTTTGCCGAAGTTAAAAAAGCATAACGTTTGGAGGTTGAATAAATGAATTCTTAAGTAGATATGAAATCTGATATTGGCCGGAGTGTATGTGTGTGTGTGTGTGTGTGTGTGGTTGTGTGTTTGCATGTGCTGGGGATGGGGGGGGGGGGGAAGTTTCAGAAAGAAGCAACTAGGTGAACCAGTTTGTAACTTGGCCTGGACCCAAAGAGAGAACATTAAACTTAACAGTTCTTCCTTTCTCCCTTTCTTTTCAAACTCTTTCATTTTTTTCCCCCTTGGCTCTTCCCTCGTTCTTCCTATTTGAGCCCAATGGCTTTGCCTCCCCCCATCTATGGATCAGAACCTCAGCTTTTGAGGATCAAAACTCCTGGTTTCAGGCTGTGTCTTGCCCCTACCCCCACCCCCCAAAAAACACAGCTGCCCCACCTGTGAGTATCCCAGTTGTAAACGAAGGCATCTAGGAAACTCAGCACCTTAAGGAAAGCTGAGGGACTTCCGAAAAGGTTGCCTTTGGTGCCCACCTTCCTTTCCATGCTCAAAAAAACCCCTGTGCGCAATTAGAGAAAGAGACTAAAAATTGGGCTTGCAGTTGGCCTTGAGACCGCCAAAGTTGGCCATCAGCACCCCAACTTTCCATCATGCCAGAAGAACCCTCCACCCATCCACCCCAAAAAAACACATTCTGGGCCTCCATCCTAGAATCCGAGTTGAGCTGCAGGAAAATACTCTGCTCCTCCTAACCTTGCCGTTCTTGGCTTATTTGCAATAGACTTGGCCATGCCAGGCCCCGCCTCCCTACCTGTTAGTGCATTAAAGTGACGTGTCCTAGCCCAGGTGAGCAGTCTGTGGGCAGGCGGGGATGGGCAGACGGCTGGCTTCCTGGGAGATGGGCACCCTCTCCTCCTGAGGCCGGGTCTGCGCCTTTTATGATCCCGTGCCAGGTTTGGAACGGTGGAAGGATGCCATCGGCACCTGCTTCAGGTAGGAATCGAATGATTTGTGGCCTCTTCGATTCAGAGAGCCATGCTGGGCAAATATTTGGGGATGAGAGAAGGGGTGATCGAATGGCTAGGTGGTCTACAAGAACTCTTGTCCTGCAAGGTCGACAGAGGACAACCGATCCCTCTTGAGATGTCTTCAAAAACTAAACGGAAGACGTAGGAGAGTTTCTGTGCATGGTTATCTTAACCATAGCAGAGTTGGAAGGGGACCTTGGAGATCTTCTAGTCCAATCCCTGCTCAGGCAGGAAACCCTCTATCATTTCAGACAAAGGGCTGTCCAACCTCTTCTTAAAAGACCTCCAGCGTTGAAGCACTTCCCAACATCTGAAGGCAAGTAACGGAAGACGTAGGAGAGTTTCTGTGCATGGTTATCTTAACCATAGCAGAGTTGGAAGGGGACCTTGGAGATCTTCTAGTCCAACCCCTGCTCAGGCAGGAAACCCTCTATCATTTCAGACAAAGGGCTGTCCAACCTCTTCTTAAAAGACCTCCAGCGTTGAAGCACTTCCCAACATCTGAAGGCAAGTCCTCCTGATTAATTGTTCTCCCTGGCAGGAAGCTTCTCCTGAGTTCTAAGTAGTTTCTCTCCTTGATTAGTTTCCACCCATTGCTTCTTCTCCTACCTTCTGGTGCTTTGGAGAATAGCTTGACTCCCTCTTCTTTGGGGCAACCCCTGAGATTTTAGTACACCGCTATCGCGTCCCCCGTTAATCCTTTTCATTAATCGTTTTCTGCGTCTCAAATATGGGGAAAGCACACCAAGGAACCAATTACTGAACCTCTCCAAAAATAAAAAAAAAGGGAATATTGAGATCTTCAGTCCTAGATGAAAAAATCACCCCAGGATGAATATAAAGAGGAGTTATTCAAGAATCAGTTCACTTCCCCAATCACATAGATGGAACCAATTTCGTCGTATTTATTTTCTACAATGACAATAAAGACTATACTATGTACAAGCTAAGAATTGTGGTTTATTAACAATGGCCGAAGGGACTCACTGGCTAAGACGCTGAGCTTGTCGATCAGAAAGGACGACAGTTCGGCGGTTCGAATCCCTAGCGCCGCGTAACGGAGTGAGCCCCTGTGACTTGTCCCAGCTTCTGCCAACCTAGAAGTTCAAAAGCACGTTAAAAAATGCAAGTAGAAAAATAGGGACCACCTTTGGTGGGAAGGGAACAGCGTTCCGTGCGCCTTTGGCGTTGAGTCATGTCAGCCACATGACCACGGAGACGTCTTCGGACAACGCTGGCGCTTCGGCCTTGAAACGGAGATGAGCACCGCCCCCTAGAGTTGGGAACGACTAGAACGTATGTGGAGGGGAACTTTTAACCTTTATAATAGCCGAGCCCATGTACAGGCACATATAGAAATCTTCCTGGGCCAAACCGAATACATTTTGCACCATCAGGTGAGCTGCAAATGGAATAATAATAATAATAATAAACAGCTTATATCCTCCGACGTTACCTTAACAGTTCCTAGGCCCTTAGTTAGGACTTGAGCTGTTGAGCTACCAACCAGCCCCAAAGGCTGTGAATCTCACCAAAGATGAACCACAGAACAATAATAATAAAAATAATAATGCCGGTTTAATTTGCTGTCTCTCCCCCCACCACTGTTCCATCCAAAGGACCGAGAAGTTACATGACGTCCGAATTCTTCCCTTCCCCTCCTCCTCTTTCCTTCTGGGATGTGAACACCTGATTAACCTTTGTCGCAAGGACAAGCGATTAGATTGTTCTCCGTCGCACATCACACACTGCTTTACCTTATAACAACTCTTGGCTGCGGGCGGGCGGGGGGGGGGGAGGAGGTTGTGCGCCGCTCCGTGAACGCCCGTGGGCTGTGGATGTCACTCCACGTGTTCAATTCCACTTGGTTTCCTCCGAGCTTTTAATTGGGGGGTAGTTTGTAGTTGGGGGAAAGTTTTCTCAGCTCGTGGCGTTCCTCTTTGGATCCTGTCCAATAATGGGCAATTTGGGCTGTCTTGGCCAAATATACCCTGATAAGGTTCTGTATAGAAGTATTTCTGTCCTTCGAAAGCAGGGCGCAACGGAGGTTTTGAAAGGTATGTGTAACCTTGAAGTTGGGAGTAATAAATTCTGAGCGGCATTTCTTTGCAATGGAGTCGAAGCAGGGGTGGCATTCGGTTTAAAGGCTTTCTCAGCCCCAAAGCTCAAGAGAGTAAAACAGTAGTAAAGAAGGGGGAGTAAGAGTTCGGCTCAACAAAATGGGTGGCCCATGCCATCGATCTTATTAACCCATTATTATATAATTATATGAAAGGGGGCTCAGGGGCGAAAGCGCTGAGCTTGTCGATCAGAAAGGTCGGCAGCTTGGCGGTTCGAATCCCTAGCGTCGCGGAACGGAGGGAGCTCCCGTGACTTGTCCCAGCTTCTGCCAACCTAGAAGTTCGAAAGCACGTAAAAAAGGCAAGGGGAAAAATAGGGACCACCTCTGGTGGGAAGGGAACAGCTTTCTGTGCGCCTTCGGCATTGAGTCATGCCGGCCACATGACCACGGAGATGTCTTCGGACAGCGCTGGATCTGTGGCTTTGAAACAGAGATGAGCACCGCCCCCTAGAGTCGGGAACGACTAGCATATATGTGCGAGGGGAACCTTTACCTTTTATATAATTAGATGTAAGATATCATTATTACTAGGGCTTCTCTTTTTTATCACCCTGTAATGCCTTAATTTTGGGGTAGAATCTGGATGACTGGATGGAGCTGAGCATTTACTGGGCCGGTGCCCTTCCTGACGCCTATGCAGAGTTAGCAGCAGATAATAATTATTGCTAGAGACTACATGGTCGTAACAAAAAGGGAGAACATGGGCCTTTGGGACCTGTGTATGCTTCTTTCTCCCCTATGCTGTGTTGTGTCTATGTCCATTTAGAAATTACCTTGAAATTTTGGGTGCCAAAAATAAAACATGGAATCAGACGGCTAGAAGAGACCTTTGCGGTCATCTAGTCCAACCCTCTGCTCAAAGCAGGAGATCTTATGCCATCTCCATCAAATGGTTGTCCAGCCTATTTTTGAAAACCACAATGGAGACCCCTGAACTCCAGGAGGGTATTAATTTTTTTTTAAGTCACCCTTTTCTTTTTTTGTAAATATATGATGTTTTCATTCTTTTTTTGAATGCCAAGAAACTTTGGGCAGAGTTACTGTAGATCAGTGTTTCTCAATGTTGGCAACTTTGGAATTCTGGGAGTTGAAGTCCACATGTCTTAAAGTCACCAAGGTTAGGAAATACTGTTGTAGATCTTCTGTAGAAGTTCAAAATATCTGAGGAGCTGATCCTTCTGTGTGATTTTTAATGTGGGAGAGAAGTAGGGTTGATGTAAAGGTTTCCCCATGATCTATAGGTGCCCCTTAAGAATAAATAGGCGCTGGAGAACCCTTTGTCTGAAGTGGTGTAGGATTTCCTGCCTAGGCAGGGGGTTGGACTAGACGACCTCCAAGCTCCCTTCCAACTCTGTTACTCTACTCTACTCTACTCTACTCTACTCTACTCTACTCTACTCTACTCTACTCTACTCTACTCTACTCTACTCTACTCTACTCTGAATAGAAATATGTAGTCAAACAAGGTGGTTGGGTGATTTACCATTTTTAAACCCAGAAGACAAGATGTCTTGTCTTCTTCTCTTTAAAACTCTCCCACGCAAGAAATTCCTTGAAAAAATCAAAATGTAGCTTGAGAGTGGAAATGTTTGAGGTGGGCATCATTTCTATCAGTAGATAATTTTTCATTCAAAAAATCTCTCCAAAGTGATCTAGTCTTTTGTTGTTGTTGTTGTTGTTGTTGTTGTTGTTGTTGTTGTTGTTGTTGTTGTTGTTATTATTATTATTATTATTATTATTATTATTATTATTATTATTATTATTATTCACAGGATTCCCCAACTTCCATGGATTCCTGGCACGTCTAGACCAAGATCTGGTTGAGCTGATAGCTGAGGAAGATGAAGATGTAACTAGATAAACCCTCAAGTTGATGTCTTTGTTCCCCCTCCAAAAAAAGGGTCCATCCTTGGGTTGACGTTGGGCCTTCCTTCAGCTAGGAGATCTAATTCCTAGATCTTTGGTTGCACCAATCATGAAGGCCAAAAGCAAAGGAATCAAGCGTCGGAACGCAGTCAGTGAAGAGTCTCTAGGCCAAGAACCCACCCAGAGCAGAGAAGTTCTTCTGAAATATTCACGGCGCAAGGAGAAGAGGAACAAGGAAAGCCCAAAGATGGCCTCCAAACTTCCTTGGAACAGCAAGGATCGGCGCTTGCGGAGGCTGGAGAGCAATGAGCGCGAACGTCAGCGCATGCACAAACTCAACAACGCCTTCCAAGCGCTGAGAGAAGTCATCCCTCATGTCCGAGCGGAGAACAAGCTCTCCAAAATCGAGACCCTCACGTTGGCCAAGAACTACATTAAGTCCCTCACCTCCACCATCCTCAGGATGACCAACGGACACCACCCGGTGGTTGAAGGCCCCGAAGGCAAGTCCAAACTCTATGAACACTATCAACAGCAGTGCGAGGATGGAGATGAACCCAAGGAGCAGCTTCAGAAGTACTCCACCCAAATTCATAGCTTCAGGCAAGGCAGCTAAAGCTGGCTGCACAATCTGCAGTTGTCTTCCAAGACCCAAGAAGATATCCAACCGCCAAATGAATGCGTGAGACTTTTCTCTGTAGTTTTGCAAAATGAAAACTCAGTTTTGAACTTCTGATATATGAGAGGACCTGGGCATGCTCATCTTACGTTCATAAGTATAGAGTCACATAGGGTCTCTAGCTTGTGCAGGGGATTGAATTAGAAGACCTCCAAGGTCCCTTCCAACTCTGCTATTCTGTTATAATCCATCCAGATTTTTTTTAATACTTTAGTTTCTTAAAAAGTAAGCAGTTTTTAAATTTCTTAAAAAAGGAAAAGAAGCCAATATTCCTACAATGAATGTAAATGCTGCAAGCTGTTAGTTGCCTCATACCAGGAAGATCTCCAGATGTTCTTCAAGTTCAATTCCTATTAGTTGTAGCCCTTATGATCCATGATGAGGGATGTTAGTGTTAGCTCCTCCACATCTGGTGATCCAGAGACCCCACATTTCTGACTTTAAGCTCAAACTAGATGAACTCATGTTAGTTGTTAAAAAAATGTTAAATAAATTTTTATTTTTTAAGCGTACAGAGACAAGCAAAACATAATATATAAAACTTTCCTCAATTTCGTTAAGCATGTTATTTGGTTACAATCTTTTGGCGCATTAGTCTTTACAGTTACAAGAAGGCTTTTGATAATGTGAATTGGTGATTTATGTTTCAACAAACGGAAAAAATGAACTTGGGTAAGAAATTTATACAAGCCATACAAACTGTATCTCATAAACAAAATAGCCAAGATAATGATAAATGGAGAACTCACAGATTCTGTTGAAATAAAGAGGGGAACAAGACAAGGCTGTCCATTATCACCGTTACTTTTTGTCTTAACACGAGAAGTTCTAAATAGAAAGATTAGAGAAGAGGAGGAAATAAAAGGAATGACAGTTAAAAAAGAAGAATACAAAATTGCAAGCGTTTGCAGAGGGCTTGGTTTTTATTCTTCAGGAGCCATTAGAAACTGCACCCAAGCTGATAGAAAGAATTGAGGAGTATGGAAAAGTTAGTTGCTAGAATTTGTATGAAGGTTGTATATGTGCTTTTAAATTAATAGATCAGTATGCAGGACTCTAGATCAGGGGTCTCCAACCTTTGCAACTTTAAGTCTGAAGGACTTCAGCTCCCAGACTTCTCCAGCCAGCTTTGCTGGCTGGAGAAGTCTGGGAGCTGAAGTCCTTCAGACTTAAAGTTGCAAAGGTTGGAGACCCCTGATCTAGACGACAGGTAAGGTAAGGTAAAGGTAAAGACTCCCCTTGCACAAAGGTGCTAGTCATTCCCAACTCTAGATGCTCATCTCCGTTTCAAAGCCGAAGAGCCAGCGCTGTCCGAAGACGTCTCCGTGGTCATGTGGCCGGCATGACTCAACGCCGAAGGCGCACGGAACGCTGTTCCCTTCCCACCAAAGGTGGCTCTTATTTTTCTCCTTGCATTTTTTTTTACATGCTTCCGAACTGCTAAGTTGGCAGTTCGGAAGCATGTAAAAAAAAATGCAAGGAGAAAAATAAGACAAGGAACGGGAGCTCACTCCATTAGGCGGCGCTGGGGATTCGAACCGACGAACTGCTGATCTTTCTGATCGACAAGCTCAGCGTCTTCGCCACTGAGCCACTGTGTCCCTCTCTAGATGACAGACAGGGATCAGTACGAAATAAACTGTTTTATTCCAGTAGAAATAGCCGCTTCAGGATAGGACTACAGTAATGGATAGAGAATAATGATGCCCTTGTCCCTCCTTTTAGGGTTTTGATCTACATAGTCTATATTTTGTTGTTTTAATATTAAACAAAAAGCATAAATAGCCTCTCGTTGAGCTGTCTGTATTTTGCATGCTGACGGAAGATGTATGTTTTCAATCAATGAATTAAATAGTCAAGCGTGTTTTTGGTCTTCATTTCTGTACTCTGGGACTCACATTCTGCTGTTGGTAAGGAACATGTTTGTGCAGATGTTTCTCCAAGCTGTTCATGGCGACTGGATGGCTGTAACACCCTGGACCCCTTCCTGGGAAGTCCTCTGGAGCACTCTAACGTCCTTGTATACTCTTAACGTCCTTGTATACTCTTAACGTCCTTGTATACTCTTAACGTCCTTGTATACTCTTAACGTCCTTGTATACTCTTAACATCCTTGCATACTCCCAATATTCCCATCTGGAGTATTGTGTACAGTTCTGGTCCCCATACCTTCAGAAGGATATGATGGAAATGGCAAAGGGGCAGAGGAGGGCAACCAGAAGGATTAGGGGGCTGGAACACCTTCCTTACCATCTGAGGCTGCAACGGCTGGGCCTCTTCACTCTAGAACGACGGCGCCTGAGAGGTGACCTGATTGAAGTCTATAAAATCATGCACGGTGTGGACAAAGTCGAAAAGGAAAAACTGTTTTCCCTATCGCACAACACTAGAACTAGGGGGCACTCCATGAAACTCTTGATAGCTAGACCTCAAACAAATAAGAGGAAGGACTTTTTCACCCAGAGGATCCCTGGTCTATGGAACTCCCTGCCAGAAGAAGTGGTGACAGCTGTCAGCCTCGACACCTTTAAGAAAGGATGAGAGGAGTTCATGGAGAACAAGGGTATCCATGGCTATCATGAGGGATGCCCAAGGACACCTTCCGGGATGGAGAGATAGGCAGGATGTCTCTCAATGCCATTTGCAGGGAATCATAAGCAGGTGAAGACATCTGCTTGGGAAGACCCTGAAGCAAATGGGGAGCCACTGTGGGAGACAGAAGGCTGGACTGGATGGGCTGTGGCCTGTTCCAGCAAGGCTATTCTTATGTTCTTATATTCTTATGTACAGCATTGACAAAGTTGGCTGTTTGTCGAAGTGGGAACTCTGAAGACTTAAATGGGGTCTGGAGCTACCCTTAGCTTTAAACATCCAAAGGAAAACTCAAATCTGTTTTTTTTCTAGAGCCGTGAGGGCAAACCTATGGCACGCATGCTCGAAGTGGCACACGGAGCCATCTCTCTGGGCACATGAGCCGTTACCCGTTGCTCTTCCTGGTTCAACTGGCCAGTTGGTCTTCATGCGCGCAGGAGTGCCGGAAATCGGAAGAGCAGCATGTATGTGGGACGATGATCTTCTGGTTTCTGGCATGCATGCGCACCAGCCACCTGGTCTTCTGGTTTCTGGCATGCATGCGCGCATGGAAGACCAACTGGAAGATCATCTCGGCAAATTGAAGAGGTGGACTTCAATTCCCAGAATTCCCCAGCCATTGTGGATTGATGGGTGTCTTCTAACACGCAGCATCATATAAATGTCTCGTTGATCCCATTCCATGTTAGTGGTTGGCAGGGCACCTGGAACATATCATGTATGTATGTATGTATGTATGTATGTATGTATGTATGTATGTATGTATGTATGTATGTATGTATACTTGTGTCACAACACCCTGTTAAGCCCCAATTAAGGGCGGAAGGATACTACTTTTTGATCAGCTCAAAAACCTAACACACATATTAAAAAAGTACACACGGAACTCATAGATTTCTGTCTAGATGGTCTCTGGTGATGAGCCGAAAGGCAGAAAAGGAGAGCAGGTCCCCAAGATTTCGCCGTCGCTTATCTAAGCTGCCGTTGACCATTTCTTTATAGTGTGTCTTTTCCACTTGCAATCCGAACCAGTAGCTCTTTAGGCCCCAGTTGTGTGTGCTTTATTTTTATTTTTTTTATTTCATGTTGAAGAATAAAGGACATTTTATTTAAAGTCAGGTGGTGTGGGTTTTTTTCTTTCCCTGTTTCCTTCTGGGTGTGGGAACGTAAGAACAATAGCTGCCTTAATCGGATGTCCTCCATCGGCCACCCTCCTAAAACAGTCCACATTTTTTTTTTTTTACATTGACAATGCTTGCTCATCGTGTTGGAAGAGGACTATCAGGTCTGCTGGTCTGACCACGATGTATCCGCAGCAGAGGGGGGCTCCTACCGGTTCAGCCGAGTAGGAAGTAACGTGGCTTGCCACGCACCAGAACCAGTTCTATTGGCGGTGGCGCTATCTTGATTTTCAGTTCTGCCCATGCGCAGAACAATCTTATACAATAATATAATAGCAGAGTTGGAAGGGACCTTGGAGGTCATCGAGTCCAGCCCCCTGCCTAGGCCGGAAGCTCTATACCATTTCAGACAGATGGCTATCCAACATCTTCTTGAAGATGCAAACATTTTCTTCATTGCAAAAATTTAATTTCCCCCCTTTTCTAACGTGGTGCGCATGCACAGATCTTTCAGATCTTTTTAGGTACGCATATGCGCGCATGCGTGCGGAGCCAGTAGTGGTTGCCAGTAGCAACCCAACCCTGGTGCGCACGTGGCTGGTAAGGCCTATATGGGCATGAAATGTTCTGCCCCATGTCGGGCAGACATGAGTGGGCACACCATTGCAGCTCTGGCTTTGGGGAATTAAAAAAAGGAATAGAACTATTAGTATATTCCAGGAGGAAGGACATTTAAACAATTATAGCCAATGAAAATGGAGGTATAATGATGGTAATATGTACGTACAATACAATAGCAGAGTTGGAAGGGACCTTGGAGGTCATCTAGTCCAACCCCCTGCCTAGGCAGGAAGCCCTATACCGTTTCAGACAAATGGCTATCCAACATCTTCTTAAAGACTTGCAGTGTTGGGGCATTCACAACTTCTGGTGGCAAGCTGTTCCACTGATTAATTGTTCTCACTGTCAGGAAATTTCTCAAGTATATCAACTATAAATGTATTTGATTTAAAATATTCAAATGAATATGAGTTAAGGGGGGTGACATTGGAAGAGATGCACGAAAGCTTTTCGTAACCAACTGAGACAATTTCTACAGCAGGGGTCTCCAACCTCTACATGGGACTTCCCTTGAGGTGCACTCGAAAGCTACAGTTAGTGCAGAATGCAGCCGCGCGGGTGATTACGGGAGCGCCTAGACACTCCCATATAATACCGATCCTGCGCGAGCTGCACTGGCTTCCTGTGGTCTTTCGGGTGCGCTTCAAGGTTTTGACGACCATCTTCAAAGCGCTCCATGGCTCGGGACCTAGTTACATGCAAGACCGTCTCCTGCCCCATACATCCCTTAGACCGATACGCTCCCACAGAGAGGGCCTTCTCCGGGTGCCGTCGGCCGGACAATGCCGACTGGCAACACCCAGGGGGAGAGCCTTCTCTGTGGCAGGCCCAGCCCTTTGGAATGACCTCCCCCCGAACTTCGCACCATCTCCGACCTCCGCCTCTTCCGCAAGTGCTTAAAGACACATCTGTTCCATCTAGCCGGCCCAGCGTAACCTCCATAATGACTTGTAGATAGTTTTAAATTTTGGGGATTTTAATTTGGTTTTAGCGCAGGATTTTCATTAATAAGTTTTTAAAATTTGTTATATGGTTTTGTATGTATTTTAATATGCCTGTGCGCCGCCCTGGGTCCGTTTGGAGAAGGGCGGGGTATAAATTTAATAAAATCAAAATCAAATCAAAACCTTTGCAACTTTAAGTCTGAAGGATTTCAGCTCCCAGAATTTGCTGGCTGGAGAATTCTGGGAGCTGAAGTCCTTTAGACTTAAAGTTGCAAAGGTTGGAGACCCCTGGCCCAGGCCCTGACACTGACAGCTTTGCTGGCTGGAGAAGTCTGGGAGCTGAAGTCCTTCAGACTTAAAAGTTGAAAAGGTTGGGGACCCCTGGCCCAGGCCCTGACAGCTTTGCTGGCTGGAGAATTCTGGGAGCTGAAGTCCTTCAGACTTAAAGTTGCAAAGGTTGGAGACCCCTGTTCTACAGTATGTAAAAAGGAGGATTTTTGTGTTGTGTTGGTTTGACAATAAAAAATAAAATCTTAATTTAAAAAAAAGAATGAACGAAAGAGAAATAAACGTCCTGCAGAACAGGAGGAACAAATCGTCCAGGTATGACAGTCCCAGCGAGATCGGACGATCGCTTCAACAGCCCAGCCTCCCCGCTTTGCCTTGGGTGACATTCAAAATGTCCCCGTTTTGCAAGAGAACAAAGCCCGGCAGAAAGTGCAAACGAAGAATGGCTGGAAAAGGTCACCGTTGTTTACCGCGTTGGCAGAGGTGCCCTTGATCAAAGTCGAATCTTCTGCATCACTTGGGACGAACAGGGGAAGGACTGATTCAACGCAAACAATGCCCTCTTCGCCCAGAAACGAGATGATTTGAAGGGTGGCTGCGGAGAACTTGCATCTGTTCTTCGGCGTTTGATCAGGCTTTCCCTACCGGCATTGTCTTCGGTTCACCCACTTACAGAGACCTGGATTGTTCTCGGGTTGGCATTTCGAGCGCGGATGTCACGCTGGGTAGGGCCACGACGTTCTTCTGGATGGGGTTCAAGGCAGAGTTGCAATCTGCGCTGTTGTTTGGCGCCATCAGAAGGGGCATCAAGTTGATCTCTAGAAGACCCCCTTCTCCCTTGCTTTCTGTGGGACTTAAGGAACACCCTTAAGATGTTCCTTGGGTGTAACATTTCAGATAAGCTCAGCTTCTCCGTTCCAAAGTTGGAGGTTGGACCCAGAATTTAAGATCCTCTACTGCAGATGTTCCCAAACTATTCTTCTGACCCTAGAAAATATCAACTTTGGTGTAACTTTGTAGAAGTTCTACGGTCCTCTAAGTTAAAGAGAAGGTCCAACATGTTGGAAGGAAGGAACTCAAGAAACTCACCTGAAGATAGAACAAGAAGCAACGGATGGAAACTAACCAAAGAGAGAACCAAGTTAGAACTAAGAAGAAGTTTCTGGACATTGAGAACCAGTTGTGGGGTACTCCAACACGGGAGATTTTTCGGAAGAGATTGGACTGTGCTTTGTCTGAAATGGCACAGGGTCTCCTGCTTGAGCAGGGGGTTGGACTAGAAGACCTCCAAGCTCCCGTCCAGCTCTATTTTGATTCTGATACGGCAGTCTCCTGCATGAGCAGGGGGTTGGACTAGAAGACCTCCAAGGTCCCTTCCAACTGTTTATTCTGTTATTCATTCCTTTCTTCCCAGCTGTCGACTCTTCTCAATGAGCGAGGAAGAGTTTCAAACGTTTGATCCGTTGTATCAACTCCTAGTGAACTATCACAAACCACTTTGCACAAATTAAGCAGGAAAAAATACTACAGGATCCACTTTCCACCTCAGTGCCAAGCCAAACATCGCTCCTCTTAATCTGTCGAAGACACTTACAGGGTAGAGAAGAAAAGCCAGTTTGGAAGGAAGAAAGCCCACCCCTTTCTCTCGACACTCTTCGGTGCATCTGCTCACACGTCTTCCGGCTTGCAACAGCCAGCTGAGGGGAACTACTCAACGCACAAAAACACTGCTTGCAAAATCAGGTTCGCGGTTGTTGGCTCCTCACTCTTTGCTCATTTGCAAAACCAGGAATTCTGGTTGTTGTCGAGGGTTGGAAAGAAACCTCCTGCGTAGAAAAAAATTGCCATAGCATAATACCATTTGTCCAAATTTCTACCGTGTTTCCCTGAAAATAAGACCTCCTCGGATAATAAGCCCAATTGGGCTTTTGGCGCATGCACTCAAATAAGCCCTCCCTTGAAAATAAGCCCTCCCCAAAATATTGCCACACAGCAGCAGCCATGAGGTGACCACGCTCGCTGCCTCCTGTACCTCAAAAATAAGACTTCCCCAAAAATATTGCCACACAGCAGCTGCCATGAGGTGACCATGCTCGCTGCCTCCTGTACCTCAAAAATAAGACTTCCCCAAAAATATTGCCACACAGCAGCTGCCATGAGGTAACCATGCTCGCCGCCTCCTGTACCTCAAAAACAAGATTTCCCCAAAAATATTGCCACAGCAGCAGCCATGAGGTGACCATGCTCGCCGCCTCCTGTACCTCAAAAATAATAAGACCTCCCCAAAAATATTGCCACACAGCAGCAACCATGAGGTAACCATGCTCGCTGCCTCCTGTACCTCAAAAATAAGACGTCTCCAAAAATATTGCCACACAGCAGCAGCCATGAGGTGACCATGCTCGCCGCCTCCTGTACCTCAAAAATAAGAAGACCTCCCCAAGAAGTGGTGTAGGGTTTCCTGTCTAGGCAGAGGGTTGGACTAGAAGACCTCCAAGGCCCCTTTCAACTCTGTTATTTCTATTCTAAATCAAGAGTCCATTTAAAAGAAAGGAAACGTTAAAAATGAAATGTGCACGGTTTTAACATCGGATTTGATTTTATTGCCCCCTCTGGGCCATTTCTACATTTCGATGGAGTTTCGATTCCCGGCGGGGGCGAATTTTTATTCAGGTGTAAAACGTCCATCCTCCACTTCTCGTTCGCCAGCAGGGAGGATAAAAACACAACCACCCCAAGTGGTTGTCCTCAAGTGTTGGGAAGGGAAAAACGTGTCCTGCTTTTGCTTGCATATGGAATAAAATGTGAAGAGTTCAGAAACAGGGGCCCACGTATCGAGAGCCACAAGTGCTACCGTTTTTTCTTTCTCCCCCAACCCAGCAACAAATACAAAAATATTTCACTCTGAAAAACCGGCCACCGGTGCAAAAAGGAACCGTCCTGCTTTTAAAACAGAACAGCTATTCCCCTCTCCCTCTTTTTGAGAACATGATGCTTAAAAGATGCTCGTCCCACCTGTATATTTTCCCCTCCGTTTACCTGGCGTCAGAGCTACGTACACAAAGGGAAAAGAAATGCAAAGGGACCGATTTCAAATGCGAAATGGCTCTGGAACAGGCCATGGTGTTGCTGTCTCTCTCACACGCAAGAGGCAGCACCAGAGAAGATGCGCAACTGGATGGAAAACGCCTTGCTTTGATTAAGGTCAAGAGGGCCCAGCGAGGAGGCAGGAGTGTCCTTCGCTTAGCTATTTTAGTGCACTTTTGCAGGAAGGAAGGAAGGAAGGAAGGAAGGAAGGAAGGAAGGAAGGAAGGAAGGAAGGGGGAGGGAGGGAAAGAAGAAAAAGAAAGAAAGATAAGGAAGGAAGCGAAGTATGAAAGCAAGGGGGGAAGAAGGTAGAGGGGGAAAGAATGAAGTAAAGTAAAGTGAGAGAGAGAGAGAGAGAGAAAGAAAGAGGGAAGGGAAAGAAGAAAGATGGATAAAGGAAGGAAGTGAAGCATGAAAGGAAGGAGAAGGAGGGAGAGGGGGAAGGAAGTAAAGAGAAAGAGAGAGAAAGAAAGAAAAGAGAGAGAGAGAAAGAAGAAAGAAAAAGAAAGATAGATGAAGGAAGGAAGGAAGGAAGAAAGGGAAGTAGGAAAGGAAAGGGAAGGAGGGACAGGGGGAAAGAAAGGAAAGGAAAAGAAAGAAAGAAGGAAAGGAAGTCAATCAATCTATACATCTTTGAGTTGCGGAGATTGAGTGCTCTAAATCAACAGGCAACATGGAGCCATTGACCATTTTCACAGCTGCATTTCACCCAGCTGTTGCCAGCTGCCAACCTTGGCTTCTCAATCCCCAGCTGCTTCTCTGCTCATTCTCATTATTGGGTGACCTTTGGAGAAAATCTATCTATCTATCTATCTATCTATCTATCTATCTATCTATCTATCTATCTATCTATCTATCTATCTATCTATCTATCTATCTATCTATCTATCTATCTATCTATCTATCTATCTATCTATCTATCTATCTATCTATCTAAGTGCTAGCTATAGAATTAATTAATTGGCTCAGTTTATTCATCTCAACCCCGTCCGTGAGGCTGGCTCACCATAGATCAGGTCCTGCCTGTGAAACATCTAAGAAAGCCAGGAATTGGGGTCGATACTATGAGTTTGGGGGGGGGGGGAGCTTAGAACAGAAAGGGTTAATCGACCCTGGTTTGCCTACATCGTGGGGTCATATACTGGCCAGCATAAACCAAGGCTTAGTTGATGGGAACGAATCCAGGGCTACTGGAGAACATCAGATTCCACCAGGCCTAAGAAATACGACAATAAATTAAGGGGTTAAAACAACAACACAAGCAGAATTCACACATACACACACAAACATCCAGTTTTCCCACTGAGGTGATGGGACATGCAGTCTCTCCCGTTCAACTGTCTCCAATGAGATCTTCTCTGTCTTGTATCTTCTCCACCAGGAGGGTGAATCTTAATTCCCAGAATGTTCAAGGAGAAGTGGGGAATTCTGGGAGATGACAACCACACACAGCTGGGAGACCACCATCACCCTCCCAGGTTGGAGCATCAACTTCGACGAGGATGGGGGGTTGGGGGGGTCGACGCCTGCGGTCTCGCCAAAGGGACACAAGGTGGAAGGGTGAGTGTGGACTTCATGCTTGGAGTTGGCTTGGTCTCCTTGGACAACTCAACGAGCGAGCGTTCCAAAACCAGCCTGGCCTTCCGGGTAGCTTCCGTGATC